>PVJO010001825.1:97107-159569 GCA_004026905.1 Hystrix cristata
AAGGAGGGAACGAAAGAAGGAAGGGTAGGCAGATATATTTATCCCTCTGAAGTAAATGTAGTTCTGCTGTTTTAAATTTCTATTAAATTTCTACCATTTTGCTCCTAGTTGAGTTGTAACAGTTGTGGTTATGACAATTGGGTAGCCCATGTCCTCTGGAGGTCTTATTACACCATGACAAACACTCTCCCCTCCAGGAAACTTGAGCCCTCTCCTCTCCTGTGGCTCCTCATCCTTCACATCCTCAGCCCCTTCTTTGGCCTAGCCCAGTGGTGGCAAGCCTGTGGCATGCATGCCACAGTAATCTGTCTGTATCACTGAAAGCTCTAAAAGGTTCACCATCACTAGCCTAGCCCATTCCTGCTCATACCTGGACTCTATATGGGTCTGTTCTTGTGGGGTCACATTTGTTGTGTGGCTGTGTGGTTTACTACCTGGATGGCTGGTGAGCAGGACCTGGAGCCCAGACCTCTGCTCTCAGGGGTCCCTCCTCCCCTCTCCCTTCCAGCACACATTATCTGCTCACACGTCTTTGTTCCCTAAACTTTGGCACCCAGATAGCCCTGTTCATGAGGATGCGCCCTGTGTGTCTCTTATAGCTCTCATATCTGAGCATGAGAATCCTTCTGGAGCCACTTTATGGGTCACTGGCCAGGCCACGGATTGGCCTCCATGGACTGTGTGTCCATCCTTGGTGTGATAACTATGAGGAGGTGGGGTGGTAGACAGGACACAGAATAGCACTGTCTGGACCAGAGTGTCTTCTGATGCGGATCTGAGTGGAACAAGAAATGGCTGGCATCTTTGATATTGTCCTAGCATGTGCCTTCTAATACCTCGTGCCCTGACTCTACAACATTCACACTGCAGTGTCTGGTGGCTTTCCTATTCCAGCCAATAAGCTAAATTCCATGAGAAAGAAACCTGCTCCCAGGTCTGTCCTCAGCACCAAGAACAATGCTTGGCAGAGAGTAGGCGCTTCGTATGTGTCTTTGGAATGCTGAGAAAGTACATCATGTAATGACACCATCCTGTATATTTGTAAGAAATTTGACATCTCTTACAGAGATGTCAAAAGTGAACATATATGATAGAGCCATTTGTCAGCTTCAGACTCTCCAGTGAGGACTGGCTGATCTGGGTGAGTTAGATTTAGGGTAGCCACGGGATGGCTTTCCATTGAAGAACAAATGGAGCAGAAGCAAGAGAGGTGAGGTTTCCACTGCAGCAGGAGAAAGCGTGGCTTCCTGCCTCCTGGCCTTTTTTGTGGCTCATGTCTGGACAACCCCAGTGTCAAGACTAAGGATGTGGCGGCAGATCAGGCCCTGGAGTCAGGATTCAGACAACGGAGGGCAGGAGGAGCAAGGCTGAGACCTGAGCTGCAGATGACAGCAGGGTGGGAAGTGCAGGGCAGCATGGCGGGGTAGTTGAGGGGACAAAATCTGTGATGATCCCTGGAGGAGCAGAGGGCCTCTGGGAGGGCTTCCAGCTGGCTCATTAGCGTAAGAAGAGGCTCGCTTGCCCTGGCTTACCAGACTCCTGGGCTCCCCCAGCCCACCTGAGCACTAAGATGCCCATTAAAGGGCGATTGGCAGCAAGGTACTGGGGATGAGTGGGCTCATGTTGCAAGAGGGGAAGAAACAGGGCTGTGCAGGGGTCAGTGAGTGGGCTGCAGCTGCAGGAGCATCTCTGTGCCTCTGGGGAGGCAGAAGGTGAGAGAATGGCTGAAACCAGAGGTTCCCTGGATGCGAGAAGGAAGGCAGTACTGGAAACTGATCCATAGATGTGGGAGAAGGGAGCCTCTTCTGACTCTCCTTTCTCTCTGCACAGGGGCTGTGGAGTGAGGCACAGGGCAGAGGGGACCCCCAAATGTGCTGCTATGGGAATCAAGGGCAGTGGCTGTCTTGTTCTTGTCATACCATGGTCCTGAGGAGTCCCGTGTCCCTGCCACATGCCTTCCTGAGCTATGCAAATGCGAGTGTAAGGGGTGGTCCAAGACCCCAAAGGGCACTGCTTAGGGGAAGGATGGAGGAGAGGACTGGCTGGAAGGGGCCTGGGAGGTTGAGCAGCGTTGGCTAGCAAAAGCCTCAGGAGCAGGGAATGGGCATGCTATGGGGACAGGGAGACACTACCAGGGTGTCCCAAGATCGCTTAAAAAAGAGCCAGTGAGGCCAGACAACAGACATCTTTGAAGCACTGGGGCTAAGGAACCTGGGCTCGTATGGGGCCACTCTGTATAGTTAGGCCCCCGTCCTCAATGCTGGGCTCCTGAGGCTTCTCACAGTCTTCCTTCAGGCCTCTCCCAGGCACTGGTGTCCACCACCCAGGGATCTAGGTTCACATTCATAGTCTCTCCAAAGTGCCTTCCTCATGCATCAAATCCTTTGTCTGGCCAGATCTCCTTACTGTCCTCTTACCCAACAGTATCTGGAGGGTGTCTACTGGAGAGGATGTGACATAGCAAGAGAGAGGGCTGTACTCAAAGTCTTCATTGCTGCCTGGGGGAGACAAACATGGGTACATGATAAAGAGTGTGCTCCTGACCTCGAGTTCAGCAGGTCAGTGAAAGAGGATTGAAGCCAGTATGGCCTGTGTCCAGGGGCTGCTGCCCTGGGATCACATGAAGGACTAGCTCTCAGGGCTTTGGGCACTGCCCACCTCCTTGGTTTACCTATTACCAAATGTCACTTCCCTCTGGATCGCTGGGTTCAGGCTCCTGAGGGAGACACTTACTGTTGCAGCCAAGCCTGAAATTAAGTGAGCAAAGTAGTACCCTGATGCAACCAGCTGTGGCCACAGGGAAGGCCATGGGGGTCACTCAGGACCAGTAGGAGGTATGTGAGTGTGGGCATAACAGACAAAGAGGCTGTTACAGCTTGTGTCTAGATGTCCCCCCAAAGCCTCATGCAGTCATAGGTGGGGCTTTTGAAAAGTGGCTGGATCTACAGTGTGTGATCTGGGATTAAGTGTGTGATGCTGGGATCAAGTGTGTGTAATTATTAAATTAGTCCACTGACTGGTTTGGCATAGTTCTGGGAGTGGATAATGGGAAGACTCTCCCTGGGCATGAGTACTACGCACCCTAAGGATAGGTAGTCTGGATAGAACATAAAGGACAGAAAGAGGGTCGCTGTTGTCAGTTGTTTCTTCACTACTTTGCTGCTTGCTGCCTTGCTGCCTTCTGCCTCCTGCCTGCCATGAACTGTTTTTCCTCTGCCAGGCCACCCTGCCTTGGAGCCAGCTGACTGTGGACTGAAACCTCTACAGACTATGAGCTGAAATAAACCTTTCCTTCTTTAACTTTGAGTGTTGGGTATTTTGTCTCAGCAACAAGAGAAGAAAGACAGATACTGAAAATTCTTATACATGTTTGAATATTTTTCACTTAGTATACTGCCTTAAGTGACTTTGAAATCTCTTTCATTTTGCTGCTACTGGCTTTTGAAAATGACAAGTTTAGCAATATGACCACTATTTATTAAAAATAAACATGTATTCTAAATTTTTTTTTGATGTAGTAGAGCAAAATGTACTATCTGAATTACTATGAACATATTCGTCTTTAAAAAAATTTTCCCACTTTGAAACCTTTGGAGATTATTTATTGGCATAATTTCTCTGTTCTGTCCCAAATGATTTTGAAATACTTATCACTTCTCCCGAATGACAGACTATAAAATATTGCTTCAATCTTTGATGGCAAAGAGAAAAATGTTTATAGATTCAACTAGAAGCTCTTTAGGAAAGAATAATGCTTATAGTGCTTAGCCCATTGTTTAAAATTTGTTAACAATTTGTAAACAAAGGAAGAATTCAAATTTGGAAACCAAAGGCAGCCAAGCCCTCACTGAACCAGCCACCTGTGCATTTCAAGAATAGCTTGATACAGCTTCCCATGTTCGAATAATCTGCAGAAGCTCCTCAGTCACAACCAATAATCCAACATGTTTTCAACAAACCCAGCACTTCCTGTATGTTATGCCTTCACTCCACTTATAAATGTTTTGAAAATTTGCCAGCTTTTCAGAGATGCATGAATAGTGTCATACAAAGAATTGACAGTACTGAGATCACTTCGGAGTTCTTTCATATCCTGACAAACCTCAACACCATTAAATCCCCAAGACGTGCATGACAATGTGTGTATACAGCTCTTGGCTCATTCTCCATAAACGTTGTGGCAACACCATTAAATCCTCCACTTGTGTAAGCTGCTCCAGTGTAGACAGAGCCATGCATTTTATTCAAATCATCTTCTATAGTAATCTGTGTAAGAGCCTCCCAGTGATAGCCATACTGATGGCACCAATGAATTCTGGCTTAATTTTTCTGTAGGGACCTTGCATGGGTTAGGAGCTAGGCATCATGACACCGTTGGCTGTCTCATTGTATCTCATGAGTAAGTGCTGGAAACAATGTCCATCTTTATTTTTTCATTAATAATTCTGAACACTTGCTATGTGCCAGGTCCTAGTCTATGTGCTATATATATATATATATATATATATATATATATATATATATATACATACACATATATGTATATATGTATGTGTGTGTGTGTGTATATATATATATAAATATGTTCATTGAATTCTCCCGACCAACTGCAAGACAGATTCCATGATCTATTCCTATTTTTCAGATAGAGAAGTTGGCACTGAGAGGTGAAATAACTTGCCCAAGTTTCACAGCACGTTTGGACAATTTGTAGAAACCAACTTAAATTAGTTGTAAATTCTCTTTGTTTCTCTTCTATTCCCAACTCAAAACATTTGCCTTTACTCACAAATTAGATTCCATATGCCTATGATAGACATAGTTTTCCCAGAAATAAAATATTTTCCGCTTCAGATGCATCCTCCTTTTCTCATTAGGTTTCAGGTAATCAGATAATAGCTTACAGAAGACAACATCACCAAAAAATACATTATTACAAAAGCACACCAATTACAAATGCATTTTATATGTTTTCTGGTGTTCTGAAAATTTCCAGGAATTTTTCCAAGTTACAGTTGCTCTTTCATTCCTGAATTGTTTTAGAAGAACAACTAGACTGGGTGACAGAATTGCATATCTTTACGATGTTTTGTCCCATTCATTAAAATTTTTAAAAATTGAAAATTTGCCTTAAACCTTTTATACATTAAAGGTAGTTTGGGGCTGATGGACAATTACTTCCTTTCAAATTTGCAGAATCTTGTTTTGAAACGTGTTTCTCTCTATACCCACCCTCATGTCAACCCTGATTTACTCTTCATGATGAAATATTTAACTACTCCTCACTACTACTACTGGCATCATAATTTGATGGCAAACTCTTAGAAATTTTTTGTGAGTTATAGGAACTCAAACTTTTGTTTTGACATCAATTTTTAGATTCCTGTGATTTAAGTATTTATTTAGAATTTCTCAGTGATTGTGTTCCATCTACAAGAAGAGAATGCCAAGGACAGATTCGCTAACACTTCTTGTTAAGATGCTTTCCATGTTTTCTCAGTTATTTTCTAACCAGATTAATGTCCCAAAGCAGGGCTGCTTCAGCCTGGTGACATATTTCTCCTATGGCCCTAGAAATGATGGTTTTTCCACCGACTATAGTTTTATTAGAAATGTTTTTCAGTGATACTGGGGATTGAACCTAGTGTCTTTGCACTGAACTACATTTCTAACCCTTTTCTTATTTTTTAAGACAATCTCACTAAGTCCCTAAATTACCCAGACTGGGCTTGAACTTGTGATTCTCCTACCTCAGCCTCCCAGAGTGCTGGGATCGCACATGCACCACTACAACCTGCTAAGAATAGTATTGTTATTTAACAACATTTCATTCTCGTTTTCTAAATTCTATTTTGTAACTGTACTAATTTGGAAGTAATACTCCATTCCTATTATTTTGAAGGTTGCTGTAAACATCAGGTATACTGAGCTTCACTGAATCTAAATTTAATCACTATCTTTACTCTCCCTTGGAAAAGTGTGCACTACCTTTGATCACCACTTCACCCCAACTTATGTGATATTGTTGTTCAATATTTAGTTTCCACATAGTTTAGTACATTTTGTATAAAAAATTTACTGTTTTACGTGGTCGATATTTAGATTAACTTTACTCCCCATTCATCTTTCCATCTCAGACTTTTCTTCTACAACATTTTCCTTCTGCCTAAAATTCTTTTGGTGATGTTTGGTTGGTAGAAATTCTCATTTTTGAGTTGTCTGAAAATGTCTTTGTTTCACTCTTACCCTTGAAAGACAGTTTTTGCTAAAAATACAACTCTAGTTCGTAACTTATTTTCAGTGCTTTGAAGCCATATCTGCCTCTGTCTTGGCATCCACAGGCAAGAGTCAGTTGTCAGTCCAAGTGTCATCACTTTCTAATAATCCATCTTTTCTCTCTGCCACTTTGAAGGTCTCTTTTCCTTAGGTACCATGCAATTACGTTGTTTATGTATAAATTTATTCATCTTGTTGGAATCCACTAAACTTCCCTATCCCAAGGATCAATGTCATTCGTTAATTTTGAAAACCTTTGTGCCCATTAGCTTGTCAAATAAGGCTTATGCTGGGGTTAGCTACTTCTAAAAACCCCATTAGATATATGCTAATCCTCAGACAACCCTTCTTCTATCTCTTAGCCTGTCGATCTGTTTTATAACTTTGCTTCTCATGGTGATGCGTTTCTTCAGCTCTTCTGGTTTCTAATTCGTGAATTTTCTCTTCTGCTATGTCTAATATGTTCTTATAAACCGAATTTCTAATTTCAGTGATTAGATTTTTTTATTCCCAGTTGGCACTTTCCCAAATCAGCAAGATCCTCTTTGTTTATGCTGATGTATAATTTACATACTGTCAAATGCGTGCATGTTAAGCATATATTTCTCTGTATATGTGTGTGTGTGTATGTGTGTGTTTTACTGGGTATTAAACTCAGGGCCTTTACACGGGGCTACCCCAGCCATTTTTTTAAAAAATTTTTTGAGACAGGGTCTCATGAAATTTCCCAGGCTGGGCTCAAGCTTAGAACTCATGGCCTTGGCCTCCTAGAACGCTGGGATTGCAGGGTCATAGCCGCACCTGGCTAGTAAATGTCTATCTTGATGCATTTTCACCTGTGCATATATCCATGTAAACACTATCTAGATTAAAATGTAGAATATTTCTAGAACCTTGGAAAGTTCCAGTGTGCTATATTCCAGGTAATATTTCCTCGGAAGAAACCACTATTCTGACCTCTATCAACATAGATTAATTCTGCGGGCTCTGCGGTGTTGTATAAATGGAAATCTTACAGCACATATTTCTCAGGGAGGTGGCGGGCGATCTGGCTTCTTTTACCCAGTGGTAGATCTGTTTTATCCATTTATTAGATATATCAATAATTCTTTTTCTTTTTAATGATTTCTGTTGTATAAACCTAACAATTTATTTATCCTACTGTTTATGGGCATGTGGATTATTTCAAGCTTTTGGCAATTATGAATAAAGTCCTTCTGTGGACATATGCATTTTTTTCTTTTGGGTAAATATCTAGGATTAGAATAGGGGAATGGGTATAAGGTTAATTTTATTTAAAATGCCAAATAATTTCCCAGAGTCATATCATTTTATGTTCTTTGTTTTGTTTTGTTTTGTTTTGTTTTGTTTTTGGTGCTGGGGATCGAACTCAGGGCCTTGAGCTTGCTGGGCAAGCACTCTGACCACTGTGCTAAATCCCCAGCCTCATTTTATATTCTGATGATAGGTATATTTTAGTTTCTTCTTAATCTCTTATTTTATTTTTTGATATGTTAAATATAAATTTTTTATAATTTTATATTTTATATCAGACCTCTCTCTCTCACTGAGGATCAAAACCAGGGCCTCTCACTCAGTAGGCAAGTGCTCTACCACTGAGCTAAACCTCCATTCCTGATTCTAATATAGGTAGTCTTTTTTATAAGTCTGATTCTATTGTTTGCGGTTTCTGTTGCCATGATTATTTTTCTGTATGTTTTGTGATTTTTTTTTTTTCTGCAAGTTTATCTGTCTTGAAACTTTACCTATGGGAATTACTTGAAATTTGACTTTCAAATGTATTTCTCTACATTGTTTGCTCTACTGGGGGAATACAACATTTTCAGCTTAAGTCTTTTAGGGCCTTGTAAGCTTTTTGGTCCCAAGCCCAAGTGAGAGTGAGTCTGTGATCAGGAACTCTTAGGAAAACAGGCCTCCCTCTTTTCCACACAAATCAGAGATAAACCAAGCACATACATATGCCCACCATCTCCCTTGACGAGGTGGAAATTTTTTTGTTCTTTCAGTAAAGATGTCACCTTTCAGGGAACTCTGATCTGAACTCCTGCCTTGGATAAGTCCCAGATTTGTCTGTTGTCCTTTTCACTTGGCCCTTTAAACCCCAAGCTCTGGGCCACCAAGGAATTGAGATTCGTCTCAACACAAACTCTAGCTTCAGAACTTGCTTCTTTATCTTGGTTTAAGCTTTTAATAATCTCTGGACAATTCAGAGTTTTCTTATTTTTGTGCCAGTTCAGCCATCATTCAAAAAGATATATTTTTTTAAATGGGTAAAAGGTTGATAATTGAAATTGAGTAGTAAAATATGTGAGGCTTCATTACACCTTTTTTTCTCTACAACGTGTTTGAAATTCCACATAAAGAAAAGTTTGTTTTTCAAAAATTCCTCAGAGAGATTCATAGTGAGATATTTAGGAGTGAAACATGATGGATTTAATTTGCTTTAAAATACTTTAGAGATAAAGGGTTGAAACAAAGTAAGAAAATTTTAGTAATTATAAAAATCTAGGTGACAGGGTATATGAGTGTTCATTATTCTCTTTTGTCTACTTTTGTGTATGTCTGGAATTGTTTACAATAAATGTTAAAGTAAAGTAGAATGATAGTCATCAGTGCCGTTTGGGGTGAGGCAAGCGCTTTCACCACCTGTGACCATTTGGACCTACTGTAGGTGTGAGAAGAGATTCAGACATAGAAAAAATTTCCAGTGAGAAGTACAAGCAGACCCCCTGCATACCCACTGGCCATGCAGCCACTTGGCTAATGCTGAATCTGGAAATCTATCTCTCAGGAACCCATCACTCAGTGTATCATTGTGGCAAGCCAACCAGGAGGCACAAAGAGGCATGGAGACTATGGAAACCTCAACTCTGGGTGAAACCCAAGGTGCCTGAAACGCCAGAAAGCAAAAAAGAGAGACTACAAACCTCATATACCTGTGAACCAGTGGATGGCTTCAAGTTTCTTTTCAAAAAAAAAAAAAAACACCAACCAACCTGCTAAGTCAGATAACCATTAAACTACCAGTGATGGCCCAAGCCAAGGACCAAAGTCACCTCCACATCTATGGCTCATCAAAAAATCACTGGAAGAGGATGCTGCCCTTAGCCCCCTAGATCAATCAAGGGAAGAGTTCCTCAGTCTGCGCAGGCAGGGCCAGTGCCTCTATTCAGCTGGAAGTAGCCATAAAAGATAGACATGCCTCACTGTCACCCTTTAAAGATTTTTCAGGGACCAGGTCTCTTAGATGGAAATAGTACAAGTAGCACAAGTGGGGCTGCGTGACCACTCCCCTTCCACTCACCTGAACTAGGTGTACCATATTATTAGAAATCGATTTGACATTATATTCAAATGATTATTCTCACAGAGATAAAATCTTTGGATAACCCGGACCAAATCATTCAACAACTAAAGAAGAGTAATAAATATGTATATTGAGTAAGGCAAAGCTGTTCAAATATAGACATGAACAAACAAACTTACGTGAGTGGGTAGCAGGCAAATGAGCAGGCGAGCAGGTCTGTCGAACACCAAGTCAGGTAGGGATGGGCCTATTAAAGTGGCCTGACATTGAGCTCCACCAAAGGGCTCAATTCTTCTTTATACAGCTGAAATCTCTGCTGATTAATAGTCCCATCCAGGTAATGGCAAGACTTCACTTCCCCCTTTCCTAGGTACAGGCTCTCTAGTTTTAAGGAGGTAAAACTGTCTCCTAGCTCCAGCCCAAACCCCATTCACACCCTAAGTTCTCCCCTTCCAGCCCTTGCTGCCTCCACCAGATGCCCACCCTTGAACTTCCAGTGGCAGGCCTTGCCTGGAGCCCTTCTGGATCAACCCAGCACTACACACTATTAGACGGAAGTACCTTTCCCAAAGTCTAGGGATTCCTTGTAGAATGAAACTCTGAAAGGCACCTGCATTCCCAAGAAGGAGCCCTTATCTTCAGGGACAGAGTAGCCTAAACACACGTAGAAAAGGAACATTTCCCTAGATTAAATTAATCAGCAGATACCCTGTTAGAGATAAAACACTTACATTGTTATGCAGAACATTTGAGATCTTTAATTGTTCTTTAAGAATTAAGTCTTTGATTTATCTTGAGATTTACGAGGCATCCTTAAAGAGGTCTTCCCAGAAGAAAGGGTGTTTTATCCAAGTTCAAGCATCTTATACAAACAGACTAGAAACTGAATTTATAGTCTTTCCCATCCGAGAGTTTAGCCCATTCGTATTAGTTACTTTTCTAAAGCCAATGGTTTGCAAGAGAGCAGACTTAATACAGGACTTTCGCAAATTACAACATTCACACACACACACAAGCCAAATGCAAGAAGAGTGCAGAACATCTATCTATGCACTGGAGACCTAAAAGATTCAATCAAGGGCTAGGAGCCCACAGCAATGTCCCATGTACCTCCGTGTCTGCACTAAAAGGCTGAAGAAATCTATACTGGAGCCAGGGTACGACACTCACAGCGGAGATGAAGACCAGAGCTCCCCCAAAGCAAACAGCAGCCATCCCCTGCAACAGCAAAGCCCCGAGCTCCTTCTGTGACAACGAGAAGAGCTGAGTTCCTTTCTGGAGATCCAGCCACGACAGAGTTTCTCCTGGGAAACAGCCGTCTGCTATCTTCTGCTCCCGTTCTCCTTTATGTTGTATCGGCAATAACCATCAGGTGGATCCTCTACACCAAGAATCGCACCAACTCAGTTCAGCTGGGCATTCCTACTCAAGTTGATCACAATAATAAGTCCACCACACAATTATTGGGCAGGCTCCAAGTTCAAAATGTTTGAGTTTCCTTTCTTTGCAGTCAAAAGTTCTAAAGGAGGACTCTTCCTCTAAGATGAGGCTTGGAGTGGGAAGCTCATACTGAGAGTCAGACAAGAATTCCATCTTTGCTTTTGTGGCAAACCTCGCAGACCATGGTCATCTCTTCTTTGTGTTTTACTGTGATGAAAATTTGCATTTTTACACTGTCCCAGAACATTCATAATCTGGCCTGTTTCTCAAATTCATACATTCAGCCAACAAATATTTAATGGGCATCTATTATATTCCAAGGCAATTGTGCTGAGTGTTTAAAAACACAACAGTGAACAAAACAGGTGAAGTTGGTATTCTAAATACTTGACTGTATCCACTTTTAACAATTTTCTTCCTCTCAGAAGTTGAACTAACACATGCTAGGATGTCATGTTTTGAACAGGTCTCAGAGGGAAATGTATAGGGCAAGCAGAGACAGGCACAGAGAATCAGGAGTCCCTGTCAGAATGCCCTAGTGGGTAGCAGAATTGTGCAGTGCAGGCCGCCCCATAAGGACATGAGGCTAGAAAGGTAGGAACTTGCTCACAGAGGGCTTTGAATCCCCAGCTAAGGAGTGTGGACTTTATAGGAAATAGTGACGCTAGTAGATCATGCTTATTGAGTGCTTACTATGTGCTTACAGCTATACGTGGGTTACCTCATTCTACTCTCCTAACAACTTTCCACAGCAGGTATCATTATCTCCACTTTGCAGGTGAAAAACCGAGTCACAGTTTATTTATGAAACTGCCCTGAATCCCACCATTGTAAGAAAAAAAATTGACACTGTAGAGCTGTGGTGTAGAAATTTGGTGGCCATGTGTGAAATTAATTGTAAAGGGAGAAATCACAAATACTTCTTATGTGGGTATCACTAGGGAAAGGCAACAGGAGCCCAAATTAGGCCAGCGGCAAGAAGGATGGAAAGAAAGGAATGGATGTGCGAGGCACAACTGAGAGAAAGTGGGCAACAAGGATGCCTTGCAGCTGCTGAGCCCAGACACCTTGCAGAAAGATGTACCCAGGACCAGAGGAGGGGGCCCAGGAGGAGGCTCAGATTTGGCAAAAAAGATGTTGAGCTCAGCTTTGAGGTATGGTAGGTATCTAAGGGGCCTGTGAGATCCCCAAGAAGACACCTCACAAGCATTTAAAATTTAGTGACTTGACCAGGGGAAAAATATGAAACCACAAGGAGTCTGCATCAAGTATTGGTGGAAGATATAGTTGTAGATGACATGGATAGATGATAGATAGATAGATAGATAGATAGATAGATAGATAGATAGATAGGTGGTTAAGAGGAATGGGGAGCATTAAAGACAAGGACACCTTGGTAAATTCCCATTTAGGAGAAGAAAGTGAAGCCCTTGAAGGAGCAGCTCCCAAAGGTGGTGGAGGATCACAAGTTCCAAGCAAGTACATTATTTGAAAAATGAAGGGGAGAGAGTTTGGAAAGAAAAAGGAGTTGAAGACGCTCAGTGATGAGGAGCCTAAGGACAAATACAACTTAAAAATACTTGCATTTGGAAATAAGAAATCTTGAGGAATGTTTCAGAAGCTGAAGAGAAATTCTTGAACTCTGCTTGTAGGAGAATAAATAGATCCATTTCCAGAGGTCATTGGTGCTATCGATCAAAGGAATTAAAATATTGCTTATCTGCAAGTTACATTTGTACAGATTTAAATAGAGAAGAAATACCAACATGCAGTAAGATAATGCTAAGGAGCTATTTGTCAAATTTTTGTTCAAAGGGTGAGGGGGGTAGCTCAGTGGTAGAGTGCTTACAAAAGGCTCTATGTTTAATCTACAGTGCTGAAAAAAATCTAAACACTGAGTCTGGACCTGGTGGTGCATGCTGTGACCTCAGTACTCAGATGGCTGAGGCAGGAGGATCACTGTGAGTTCAAGCCCAGCCTGGGCCACATAGTGAGTCAAGGCCAGCCTGAGCTACATAGTGAGACCCTGTGTCAAAAAACCACATGCACGGGGCTGGGGATTTAGCTCAGTAGTTAGAGTGCTTGCCTAGCAAGCACAAGGCCCTGAGTTCGATGCCCTGCACCAAAAAAAAGAAAAAAAAAATCACACACACACGCACACACACACACACACACACACAATCCAAACAGTGAAAATTTGTTAAAAGCGTAAGTGTCCAACAATAAAGAATGTTTAATGAGAGGCAACAATATTAGTTATCGATTGTAAAGATAAAAAAGATTACAAAACTATGTACAGCATATTTTTTATGAGAATGCACATCTAGAAAGAACTGGAAGGACACACTGCAACAGTTTTTTGATAGTTGTTTCTTGGTAGGAAGATCTGATAATTGTAAGATCTCTGTTTTCCTTTCTCCCATACCCTGTTAGCCTCTCCTTCTTTTGGATTATCTGTATCTCCTATAACAACTGACTAACAGAAATGTAATTTGAGACACATATGTAATTTTAAATGTTTTAGTAGCTACACTTAAAAAATTTAAAAGAGCCAGGCATGGTGGCACATGATGGTAATTCCAGCACTCAGAAGGCTGAAGCAGGAGGACCTCAAGTTTGAGACCAGCCTGGGCAATTTAGCAAGATCCTGTCTCAAAAAAAAGTTAGAAAGACATCAGAATCCAGGGCTTGCTAGCACATGACTGTAATCCTAGCAATCTCGGAGGCTGAGGTAGTAGAATCTCGAGTGTGAGCCCAGCCCAGGCAATTTAGCAAGATCTCTGTCTCAAAAATTAAAAAGGGCTGGAAATATAGGTCAATGCAAAGGCCATGGGTTCAATCTGCAGTACAAAAGAAAGGGGGGAGGGAGGGAAGAAAAGAGAAAAATTATCTTTATATATATATATATATATATATATATATTTTTTTTTTTTTTTTTTTTTGTGGTGCCGGGGATTGAACTCAGGGCCTTATGCTTGCAAGGCAAGCACTCTAATCACTGAACTAAATCCCCAGCCCCTATCTTAATATATTTTATTTAACTCAATATATTCATGACTGAGTATAGTGGTGCACATATGCAATCCCAGCACTTTGGAAGCTGAGGTAGGAGTATCAAGTTTGAGGCCAACCTGGGCTACATAGCAAGACCCTTCTCAAAAACAAACAAAACCCTGCAATATATTTATTACAATATGGAATAAATACAGAAAATATTTATATTTTATATTTGTTGAACATTAAGCCTGTCTAACGCCAAATGTGGTTTTTTGTTTTGTTTTGTTTTTAAGACAGTCTTGCTAAGTAGCTCAGGCTGGCCTCAAACTCACTTAGTCCAGGCTGGCCTTAAACTTGCAGCAATCCTCCTGCCTCAGCCTCCTGAATGCTGGGGTTACAGGTGTTCAGCGCTCTGCCTGGTGTGGTGTTTAATTTTCTAAAAACTTTGTAGATTTCTTCTCGTGTTCTAGTGTGGTATTTATTTACTTATAAAATATCTCAGTTTGGGCCATCCATATTTGGTGCACCTAATAAGTAGTTGTGACTCTTGGCTTCCATATTGGACAGCGTAGCTATATAAAAGCAGCTAACACTTACAAGGGCTTATTATGAGCCAGAGACTGCTCTAGTCCATCAGGTGGAGATGATAACTTATTCAGTCTCACAACAACTCCATCAGGTGGTTGTGTATTCGTCATTTCCTTAGGCACAAGGAGCTGTTGCAATACCACCAGCAACAGAAATTCTGAAGCATTTGCAGCCATTTTCCTAATGTGACAGCGGGGGTGGGGGGTCTTGTCACAAATGTCACAAAGGCTTGAATGAATGGGGAAGTAAAAGAGTTGGAGAGAGTCTCAAAGTTTGATGGTGAAGAAAAAAGTCAACAGACTGAGAGAAATACAAGGACTAAAAACTTTTTAGGGTCAGGCACATGAAGAGGAAGGTACGCTGAACAGGAAACAGGGAGATGAAAGCTAAAAAGGTTATGGCTGAGGATGTGGTTGGACCAAGCCCTCTGCAAGTGCAAAAGCTCTATTGGAGAAATTGCCTGATCTGTGCTGGAGACCAGAGTAGGTACCACAGCTTTCCAGCAGGAGGGAGGATTTGAGAACGATTTCATAGTTTCCTGCATGAACAAAGGCTATGGCAATCCCCCTTACCTAGTGTTTCTTTGGCATCAGGTATTGACTCTGTACCTTGCATGCGGTCTAATTTAATACTGTCAGAGTTCTCATATAATGTTTACCATTTCACAGATGTGTAAACTGAGGCAAGATTATTGCCCTCAGGTCTCATTGCTAGCAATAGAAGAGTCAGGATTTGAGCCCAGGCTATTCCAGAAATCAGAGCAGGAAGGAGAAATGTTGATGTGGGGTCAGAAGCAGGGTGGGTGGTCCAGGTTGTATCAGATGAGTAGATATCAGGTTCCTCTGCATAAAGTGAGGCACTGGGTTGAGGGAGGTTGGACAGATCTAGGGGTGGGTGACTGGACAGAAGCAACCCACGAACGTGTGGGCTATCAGGTATTCGGGTATTCCATTGTGCGTGATCAGCCTCTAGCCTCTGGCAGAACTCAGCAGCTTGGGCAGGAGGTGAGGAATGGAGAAGAGGAAGGGCCGGGGCACTGAAGGTGGGCATCAGGTTTGGGTGAGATTGCATGGCTGTCCAAAGGTGAAGCAAGGAGGTCTTTGATGAAGAGAGGAGGTGGGGGAGTATTATGGCTCTGGGGGATGGGAGTAGAGGGAGAGGTGTGAAAGCCTGGGAGGGACAGAGCAGGGGAGTAAGCACAGTACACTGGAGTGGAGAAGGAAGCATTTGATGCTGAATCCAGAATGCAGCAGCAGGCTTGGAGACCCCCTGAAGGTGAGGAAGTCTCTTAAAAATTAACCTGCTGTAAGGGAAACACAAGAGGGAAGAGGCCCTAAGGAGAGTGGAAATAGAGGGAGCCAAGCAGGGCATAAATATCTGCAGAATGAAGGAAGAAAAGGAAGGAAACCCTGGAATTACAGGAGAGGAAAATGAGAGAAAAGAACGTAGGAAGAAAAACAGATGAGGGAGGATGAAATCAGAACTCCTATCACCCAGCGCACCCAACCCTTCAGCCTCCCGGCCCCATGGGCCCCAAACTGGGGAAAATTGCTACAGCAGCCCGGGTAGAGGAGGAACAAGGGTGGAAGTTGGTGCAGGCCAAGAGCACTGGGCTGTGCCAGCTCAACCCAGACTGTAACCAGACTCAAGTCCCCAGTTATCTGTGGCCTATTTCATTTGTAACATGGAGTTAATGACAGACAGCTGGATGTCCATGTAGTCCCCAAATGCTGCAACAAAGGAAGGTGTTACTAGAAAGGTCGATCCATTTAGACAGGAACAGGCACGAATGAAAGTACATGTACACCCAGGAATGGTCTGTACACCCAGAGTACACCCAGGAAGGGTCTGGTAGATTTCAAAATCTTCTCCCTGCCTATATGATGCCTAGTCTCCCGTGAGGGCAGGAGAGGCGGGAGTGGGATTCATCCAAGGGCTAGGACAGCAAGGCCCTGGGGCCAGGTTCAACTGGTTTTTGCCCCTGTCTTCAGTGTCGCAGACCCCTGCACTGGGTCCTTACATTGCAGAGTATAAGCTCAAGAAACATTTATCCAACTGAACCCGCGTCCCTGCGGGGAACTTGCTCCAGCAAAATCTCTATGATCTCCTTCCAGAACGAAAATCTCCTGGTTCCGTGCTCGTGCCCCGCACCCTCGCCCCTCTAACGCTGTGTCCTGGTTGGGTCCCTTCTCAAAGGTGCTTCCAAGACAGGGTGGGGCAAAGAAGGAGAGAAAAAAATAGGGTGCCAGTGGGGGCAAGGAAGCAGGAGAGGAAGCAGGGAAATAGAGAGCCAGAGACAGAAACCGGAGAGGAGGGCAGACCACCACAGACAACCCGCAAGATCCGGACAGGCCAGTCGGAGACGTAGGTGCTCGCCTCGGACTCGGTAGCAATTCCTTCCCAAGGCGTTTCCGGGGCGTTGCCGCGTTGCCCGGCCCCGGGCTGCGGAGGACGCGACGGGCTCCGGGGTGCGGTCCCTTTGCCTCCTCCTCCTCCTCTCGCCGTTCTCTCCCCACCTCGCCCAAGGGGGCCGGAACGGCGTCGGCGCGCGGGGGCTTTTCGAAGCAGTCGAGTGGAAAATAGACTTTAACCCGCTTTGTAGCTGCCAGGGCGCCTGGGAGCGCTCTCCCGGACCCAGGCTCTTAGCGCTCTGACCGGCCACTGCCAAGACCTGGCCTGGAGTCCCGCAGAGTTGCGCGGCGTGCAGACCCCCCACCCCGGGCCTCCGGGGCGCCGAGGGGTTCAGCTAGGATCAGCGCGCTCGGACTGTGCTCAAGCCATTCGGATTGACCCTGGCAGCGACGAGAAAGCGAACCTCAGTCCGGGACCCAGCGTCCTCATCACCGCCCAGAGCCCTCTTAGGCCTCGGCGCTGCGTTTTCTTGTGGCCTGGAAAGCCCGAGTGAAAAGTTTGTGGGGTGCTGGTTCTTACTGCCAACAGCCCTTTCAATCCCGGGGTGATCATTAGTGCATGAAATAGAAACTGACCGGAACAGACCCGTCCGCTGCTCCGCGGTCGCTCTTGGAAGGTGAAGGTCGGGGAGCCCAGGCCTCTTTCCCAGGCCGGTCGGGTTCTCCTCTTGGAGACCAGCACGAGCTGCTCGGCCAGCTCCAGTTCAAGGCACAATGTCCCCCGAAATCCCAAACAAACTTGAGCCCCAACTGTAGAGAAGGCAAGGAAAGCAGATCGCCCTCCGCCGAGGCCCAGTGTCCGGGTCTGAGCCCTCGGTGGTCGAATAAACGCGGGCTGCTCGGAGCGCGGCACGCTGCTCCTGGAGGCTGCGGGACAAGGGATCCCGCGGCTTTTCCCCGTGTGGGGCCGGGCTGGTTCCTCCTGAAAAGAATGAACGTCCACTTTTCGAAGATGTCCTTCGTGATATCCAAAAAAAAAAAAAAAAAAAAAAAAGCGAAACCTCAGGAACAAGGCTCCAGCTTCAGATAGCTCTCAGGAAACGGATGGTGGGTGAGCAAGAGGGTGCCTCAGGTCAGACGAGCAAAGAGTTGGTTCTCGGGAGAACCTGTTTGTTGAATCCCATACACCCGCGCTACGCCGGAATCCAAGTTCTCTAAGGAGTGAAACGACATCCCGGGACGAATGGGAGAGGGTTTAGTTGAGCTACATAGTGAGGAGAGGGGATGAAGTTTCTCCTCTAGTCCAGGCTCTTTGGACGCCTTCTTTGGTCGAGCGTGGGGTGGTGAGACGGCTGCGGCAGCCACCAGACTCAGCTAAAAGGGCGGAGTCGCAAGGAGAAACCGGGGGTGCCTCTGCAGTGGTGGAGGTGGTGGTGCTGGGGTAGAGCGTCCCCCTAAACGTTCCAGTCCGGCTTTTGCCTGCGACTTTAGGCTCCCTCCCTACCCCCTTCCCTCGCCCCGCCCCGCCCCGCCCCCCACCTTGGGGCAGGTGAGCGGTGGCCAATGGGCGAGCGCGGGGCAGGTGCCCGCTAACTCGCGCCGAGCAGCGCGGCGGCCAGAGGCCCGGCGGGGCAGTGCTGGGAGGATCGCGGGCCGGGGTCGGCCCAGGCTAGACTTGGAAGGGAGGGAGCTAGGCTCAGCCCGCAGGCTGTAGAAGCAGCTAGCAGTATCGCAGGCAGCGCGCGAGCGCCTGTGCCGGTGACGGGAGCTCACCGCTCGGCCGCAGGGGCCGACGCTCCTGGCGGTGCGCGGTGGCCGGACCCGGGTAGCGGGGCTAGCGCGCCCCTCGCCGTCCGGCGCCTGGCTCGCCGGCGGGGGCCGGACGCGGGCGGGAGGGCGGAGGAGGCGAGGGGTGCGGGCGTGTGTGCATGTGCCTGGCTGGGTGCACACCCCGTAAGGCGGCAGCGCCGGGGCGCGGAGCGCTCCCCAGAGCCCCGCTGTCTCGCACGGCTACGGCGGCCGCGACCATTATGTTCCAGCCCGCGGCCAAGCGGGGCTTTACCATAGAGTCCTTGGTGGCCAAGGACGGTGGCACCGGAGGGGGCACTGGCAGCGGTGGTGCGGGCTCCCACCCCCTGGCGGCGGCCGCCTCGGAAGAACCGCTCCGGCCCACGGCGCTCAACTACCCTCACCCCAGCGCGGCCGAGGCAGCCTTCGTGAGCGGCTTTCCTGCCGCAGCCGCCGCGGGCGCCGGCCGCTCGCTCTACGGAGGGCCAGAGCTCGTCTTCCCCGAGGCCATGAACCACCCCGCGCTGACTGTGCACCCGGCGCACCAGCTGGGCGCCTCCCCGCTGCAGCCCCCGCACTCCTTCTTCGGCGCCCAGCACCGGGACCCTCTCCATTTCTACCCCTGGGTCCTGCGGAACCGCTTCTTCGGCCACCGCTTCCAGGGTGAGTGCCCACGCTGTGCCCGCCTGCGCGGGGCGGACGGCGTCCGTGCGGCGAGGACGCTGGGGAGGTTCGGGGGCGCGCTGGGTTGTTGAGAAGTTGTTGCTGAGAAGGCTGCGGGTCCGCGGAGATCGGTTCCCAAACACGTAAAGCCCCGCGGGATCCATCTGCGATCCGCCGCAGGGGTCTCCCGCCCAGAGAGCTTGGCTGGGACCTCCAGACTTTCCCAGGAATGAGGCTGGTCCGGATGCCAAACCCAAGCGCATCCTTGCAACCACTCCTGGCCCTTCCTCGGCCTGCCTATTCTTTCTCCCAGTTGAGCCAGTCCCAGCCAGGGGAGCTCAGGGCTCGCTGCCCCACGCCTCGGCTTGAGCCGGGACTATACTTTGTTCTCACGTTCACCACCAACTCCCAGAATCAGCCCTCGCTGGTGCATCCGGACAGGGAAAAGTCCACCTGCGTGCCCGGCCCGGTGGGAAGCAGGGCAGCGGGCAGGGTGAACGGCAGAGTTAATGTTCAGTATGGAGTGCTCCGCTGTCTTGGGATGTTTCTTTGCAACCTTGGCCCGACTTCTTCAAGTCACACGCACCTCCCAGACCCAGTAGGAGGAAGGTTTCCAATAAGCAAACTGGCTCCCTCCACCGCTGGCCATCTCAGGGAGCCCACCCGGCTGCTGGGAGACAAGGACACTCCTCTTGAGCATGGGGCGTGGGCAGAGGGCTTTTAAGGCCGCAGCCCGTCTTAACCCCCTGGTCTGCACCCGGCAATGGGTTTGCTAATTAAGATCGCCAATAGCCCTTACACACACACACACACACACACACACACACACACACACACACGAATTATCTGACTTTCTCAAAGAAGAGTTACATTTGTTGGAGTTTGTGTCGTCGTCCCCCCCCAATGTGTTGGATTCTCTCTCTCTCTTCCTCTCCCCCTCCCCGGCCTTGACTTGTGCCACAATTGCTTTATTTCCCAGTTTTATTTTGTTAGTGTAGCCTGGACCTCGGCCTTCTGAGGCTCCGTTGCTCAAAGGGAGCTAGGTTATTCTGCTTTTAGTAAAACGACGAAAAGAACAGCGCTAGAGCTTCCACTCCTGGAGCTAATCGGATGGTAAGCAAAGTCTATACAGTCAAAGTAAATTAGATGTTTGGTACAATTATTTACACAATAAAAGAAAAATTGCTTCTTGACTCTGTCTATAACTGCTTGACTGAGAAATAGCTGCTTTTCAAAGTCCAATTTTCTCAGTACCACCTGGCAAATAGATACTTACCCAGCAGAGCCCCTGGATTCAGAGAAAGTAATTACCTGAGCAAGAATTTTTTGTGGGTAGAATTCTCTCCTCTGGGATTTCGAAGATTTGTCCAAATCAAAAAAAAAAAAAAGGGAAGAAAGAAAAAGGAATGAAATGCTTACCACGTTAGCCACTTTGGGAAGAGTTACTGTTACTTAAAAATAAGTATTTACTGATAAAATGAGGTTTCATTCGAATTTAGCGGACTACCCCGATCCCCAGTGGTATCAATCCCCAGTCTGGGTCTCAAAACCTGGGGCCCACCGGCAGACTTCGAGCTTTGGTAGTTCGTTAGCCCGCGGTGGACGCGTTGGGGAGCTGGTAAGGGGACAGAGGCTCGGAGGAGGAGGAGTGGCAGGTCCTAACCCCTTCCGGCGCTTGGCTTAACCGGGAGGTGGCCAGCCGGACGCCGCCCTCTGCTTCGGATCCCAGATCCCGGTCCCCTGTTCCCGCACTCCTTTCGCACCTCGGGCCTGGCCCGAGCGGACCCCTGGGCGCAGAGAGCAGCAAACGCCGTGGGAGAGATCGAGCTCCGGCTCTTGGCATCGCAAGCCAGGCGAGGCCGGATAAATTTTCTGCAAAATCCCCTCGAAAATTGCCGCTGTTCCCTGAGCCATCAGTCCCAGCGGGTACGTTGTCGAGTTGCACAAACGGTCGGATTTTTCTCTCCAGAACCGTGTCTGGACGCGGAGATGGAGGCAAGTGCGGACGCATTTTCCTACCCAGAAATTCGGTGGGCGCTGAAGGACTTGTCAAACCCCAAGATACTGTGGCCCGTCATCTCCTGGGCAGACCGATGCGCGCCTCGGCGGCTGTGCATCCTCCAGTCCCGGCCGGGCCTCGGGGCTGAGAGTGGAGCCGTCCCAGAGCCTCCGGCGCCGCGTTTTCTAGAGAACCCGGACTCTGCGATGCTCATTTCTGCCCGTTTTAAAGCAAGAAACGAAACCCTACCCGAACGAAAAGGAAACATGTCCGCGCTCTGTGTGTTGCGCTCTCGGGCTGCGCGGTCCGGGAGCGCTGGGAAGCGGCTTCTCCGCTGAGCAAGGCTGCGGAAGAGGAAAAGGGAGCGCGGAATGATCAAGACCTCGAAGGCCCAGGCAACTCGCGAGGGCCCGTAGGAGTCGAACCTGCGAAGAGCGAGGCTGGCTGCCTTTCAGTGCTATTTCCTGGAGAAGAAGAACTTTCGGGGCAAGACAGCGGCACCCGAAGGGGCCTGTGAGAGACCCAGCCCTCTCCCACAAGCGACAAGCAGTGGTAACGGGCCGAAGCTTCAAAAGGGTGCTTTTGTTCCGGCAGGAGGGAGAGGAAGGAGGTAATCTCCGTTGCCTGGCCAGCCTCTCCCGGTCATAGCCCCAGGCCTCTCCGCCCTGTAATCCAGCCTGAAGCCTCCGACCGTCCCTCGCAGCCTCTCCAGAGAGGACGGCCGCTCAGCCCAGGGCGCTTTGGACCCCTAGCTCTCGCTTCCTGCCGCCTCATTCCTGGGAGTGTGTATTGCTAGTTCCCGGCCAGTATTGCCTTGAAGAGGCCCGCAGAGGCTGTAGGAGAACCGGTGGGGAGGGGGATGTTCAGTTCCTAATTCCTGGGAAGGCAGTGATAGTCCTTTTCTACTTTTCCACTTGTCCTAGCCTGAAACGACAACACTCTAACAGCCTGGAATTACTGCTGTCATCCAAACAGGCTGCACCCCGCTTTGACCCTTGTGGTCCAGCCTTGGAAACTGAAGGGTAGGGATGGCCGGAGGTGGTATTACTGGATAAACCTTTCCCTGCAGGTTAGAGTGAAAGGGGCCTGGTTGCCTAGGCACTTAAGTCACCCTTGTCCTCACAGAAACATGTAGTAGTTGATCAGCACCTTGGGGCAGTTAGTTTTGTACTAAATGCCCTCTTTCTTACTGGGAAAAGCCCTACTTCTTTTGGGATCAAATAACCTATCATTGTTTATCAGTATTTTGGATCATTTTCCAACCTCTTGCTTCATGTTGGCTTAGAAGGACTGCTATGTTCCTGCATAAGCAGATGGACACCAAGACAGGACATTGCAATGAACCGGGGCCATCCTTTCAGTGAGGTAGGCCCCAAGCAACTTAGTTTTCCCCAAAACTAGCCAGACTGGAGGCAGGGAGGTTGTATGTCAGGACAGGGCTTCTTGCTGCCAACCGCATTCTGGGTTTAGAAAGACATAGAGCACTCCACCACACAGGTGACGGACACAAAACAACCATTAAAGAGCACATACCAAGGCAGAGTGCAGCCTTGCTTTCTCAGCCCCACACATCCCCACACACCTCTGCATCCTCTCACTCACACCTGTGGGGCCTTTCTGGGTTGCAGTCTCACCACTGACCAACTTAGGCCCGTTGGCAGCTGAAACCAAACACTGAATGCTGAGAGGAGCTAGGTTTTTTCCTCTCCTACTCTGGTTCATTTGTTCAGAAGAAACCACTGTGGAGCCCAGAACAGTGTTGTTTTCTGAAGCAACTCATTTTAACAGGTACGGGAAGCTTCCTACATACCTTCCCCACCTTTCCTTGCCTATTACATTAGTCCTTAGCTCCAGATACTGTAATCCTCTGCACTTCCCCTGAGCAAACTTCTCATTTTTCTCCTCTTACCCTTCTGTGGCAGAACACCTCCCCTGACTATGTCCTTCCACCACCCCACTTAAACTTCTCTTCAGTCAGGCCTCGGGGCCTGCTCCACCTTGAATGGCTCATTGGATACAGTGTCCCTCCATCACTTCCCTGTGATATCATCCCACCTCTGGTAGCAGCACAAATCTAGATGCTTGAAATGGATAAGGTGACTGGAGGTTAGTGTCCTCCTGGAGGCAGTAGCCCCTCAATTCTAGGCGATCACATTCCACCACAAACCCCAATAAAATTAGCCAGTGTAAGTCTCTAAGGGACTTGGAGAAAGTAAGATCAGGCAGGTTCTACCAGCAGAGAGACAGAGTTATCTGGAGCGTGTCAGCAATTGCATCTCCATGATGTGTTTCTACTTCACTTACACAGATGTTTCCAGAGATCGGAGATCTCAACTGAATTGTCCAGATCATTGTTTTAAGAGCAAAATGGCAGGTCAAATTGAGTCAAACCAGTAGCCATCTCTGAAGAAATTAATTGGATCAGTCAATCTCAACAGCTAACTGTCAAAACATTCCATCTAGGGCTCTGTGTTGTTGGTGGGTCAGGAAGACTGTTGCATGCCACCATGTGAGAAACCAGGGGCCATGTTGTCAGGGCTTGTTTCGGGTCCAAGAGCATGTGCAGCTAAGACAGAAGTTGTGTGAGGGCCCAGTGTGTGTGTGGGTGGGGGCTTTGCTATGACTGGGTCAGTGGGTGGATGCCTGTTTTGGGCTTTAGTACCCCCTGACCGCCACTCCAGTCTCATCTAATCCTCCTGAGTGTAGGAGCTGAGTCCACCATTTGCCAAGGGACAGTCACATTTCAATAATCCTATACAATAAATGAGAGAAAGACAGTAGAGAGGCTGAAGCATATATTTACACATGCCCATGCACAAACCTGTATCTTTTTATATTACAGAGAAAGATGACATCTAGATGTTTATTTACATGTTTCTCAAGTATGGGACTATTCAGGGGTGAAGTAGGTTCTTCTCTTACCAGGGAGCAGTAGGAGTCTCCTGTGAAGACTGGGTTTTACCCTAGTGGCTGGGCCTCACAGCAGTTTAAGGACTAGGGAGAGAGGTCAGGCAGAGGGAAGAAATAACCCTGGCTTTAGATCTCCAGGGGCTGCCCACAGGGTCGACCTAGCTTTGCCCTACTTTTACCTCTTGTAAGACAAATCCTGGGCCTGTTGGCAGGAGTCCTCTGGAGACTAGTAGCTTGGGCATTTTGCTGCAAGCCTAGTTTAAGCAGGGGTGAAAGGAGAGTCCTAGCTTCTAGTTTCTGAATCTGAATCTGGTTGCTCCCCTTATCACCTTCCTGACACCCAGCCCTGCCATTACTCTCCAATCTCCTGAAGGGAGATGCTAAGCGGGCAGTTAAAGACAAACCTTTGTGGGCCGAGGAGGCATGGAGGCTGGGAAAGGACAGAGAAAGACAGCCAAGGGACTTTTGCTACCCTTCGGCCATGGGCTTCTCCAGACGGTGTGGATTTGAGCAGATGAGAGCCTCACCAGGCCTGGGCTCACCCACCTCTTGGTCCAGAAGTGTGCTCTGGGATTCCGTGCGTCGGGGCATAGCACTCCAAATATGGGGAGGTGCTGGGAAGCCGGGTAGACTTAGGCAGTGGAGGGAAAAGAGAGACGAGGACAGGGTGTCCAGGACTGGAGAGAGCAGCGAGCACTCTGGGGTTGCGGGAGCCTGGCAGGGGGCCGGACTTGGCCGGCTCCCGGGGCTGCGGCTCACGGAGCCCCTTCTCTCTGTCTGTACTTGGGTATGCTGCCGCCGGCGCGGGCCGCAGCGAGCGACGTGCCCCAGGACGGGCTGCTTCTGCACGGCCCCTTCGCGCGCAAGCCCAAGCGGATCCGCACGGCCTTCTCGCCCTCGCAGCTGCTGCGGCTGGAACGCGCCTTCGAGAAGAACCACTACGTGGTGGGCGCCGAGCGGAAGCAGCTGGCCGGCAGCCTCAGCCTCTCCGAGACGCAGGTAATCCTCCCCGGGCCGCGCCCGGCCCTGCGCCCAGCGCGCTCGGGGGCCGGGAGGTGGGGCGGGCGGTGCGGCGGCGGCTCTGGGCCTCGGCCTGGCCTGGCCCCGAGGTGCCTCCCGCCAAAGCCACCCGCGCGCTCCGGTTCTTTCAGCCCCTTCCCTCCGACTGGGCTTCGCCTGCTGCGGCCCGCGACCTCGGAGCAAGGCGGAAGGCCCAGCAGGAGACGCAGACCGTCTGTGGGAGCGGGCTCCCGGGGACCCAGCTCAGCCCTCCCATCCCGGCTGCTGCCGTGGGCGCTCGCTCGTCTGCGGGGTGACCCGGCCTGGCCGCTCTGGCTGCGCAGCTGTTCGTGGGCAAAGCCAGCGGAGCCTCCGCCGTCTGCCGGCAGTGTGGGGTGAGGGAAAGGTCCGGGCGCCCTCGGGCTACCAGCGTCAGGAGCTGAGGGACTGAGCCAAGGACATCCTGGTCCTGCTTAGGCTCTGAGAACGGCGCCGAGCTGGCGCGGACGGCCAGCAGGGCTCCGGGAACTGCGGGGTGTGCACGAAGAGCCTCTGGGAGGGTGCGGGAGGGCGGAGAGGCCGGCCCGGCACTCAGGGGTGCTCTATCAAGGCAAGGGCTGGGGGCGGGGGTTAAACGCCACCGGAGGGGTCGGCGGAGCTTGAACTGGGTGACATTACAATTAGCATGTAACACGTTTGTGATCGATAGTAAGAAAAATTTTTAGAAAGTAGATGGGAGCTACAGGGAGGCAGACTGGGTTCGTGGCAAGCGCTTTGCCATAAATAAACACTACCCGGAAGCACCACCTAAGCTTTTGGTCCACGCAGGCGGGTGTGCTGTTTTGGCATAGTGACCCTCAGTCCAGGTGCTGCCTGGGAGGCGGGATGTAGTGTCTGGAAAGGCCTTCTGTGCCTGCCAGCTCCCAGATTTGTGGATGAGAGAGGTAACTTCCAAGCCCAACACTTCTCACCGCGCTGGCATTTCACCTTCCATTGCCCTTTCCTGCGCATCTAGCTCCCTACTAAATCACCACCACCTCTGCCTTCCGGAACAGAGAGAAGGCCCCTGTGTCTGTGTGGAGGGAGCGGGGATGGGGGGTGTGGGTTGGGGCCTCCCACTGGCAGCTAGGGTAGGAGGAGAACCTGTTGGGGGAGCTGCAGAACCTAACGTATCCCCAGCTTCCTTCGGGAACCTGGCCCTCTGGTCCTGGCAGTTTGGCTTCTACAGCAGTGTCTGTCTGATGCCCCATTTAACAATCAGCGCAGCGTTCCCGGCTCCACCGCAGGACCCGTGTGCTTTCAGATTTGCTCCTTGGCTGCTTTAACTGCAGAGAAAAATCTTCCAAAGCAACAGAGTTAATTTTTAAAAATATTTTAAAAGAGAGCTATGTTTAAAAGATAAGTTAATAACATGCCTTTTCCCTCCTGGCAAGCACTTTTCAAAAATTATTGTTTCAAACAAGGTGTGAACTTAAAATCGTGTTTATAATTAACTTCATTTAAAAAGTAATATTTATTAAATTTTAATTGCAGAAATGTAAGAAAACAAAACAGTTTGTAATCCCACCACCTACAGATTAGCACTTGTTGAAATAATGTCACTGTTTTTAAACTTCCCGTTTTTTAGCTCAGTGAGAGCATTTTTAATTAACTTTCTTTCAAACTGAATCTAGCTGCTTGTCAATATTTGCGCCTCACAATGCCAGTTAGTAAATGGACTGTTTCCTTTCGTCTTACTGGGATGTTGCAAACATATATTTAGGATAAAAGCGGGTAGAATAAAGCAATGTATCCAGCTTTATTATCAGAACTCATGGCCGATCTTGTTTCCTCTGTAAAATGAGCTGATTTTTGCATAGGAACAACAAAAAATGATAGAACATTGGGAGTTTTGAGCATGAGGAATTTCGTTGGGTCATATCTCTTTCCAGGTGAGGATCCTAAAATGTAGAGATGGACTGGGAACACCCCCAACACCCACAGTCAGGCAGATATGACTTCAAACCTCCCTGCTAACTATGATGCTGGACAAGTCACATAACCACTCCGAGTTCTGATTTCCTCATCAGATAGGTTTTACAAGGATTACAGGCACCTAAGAAAAACCCAAATAGTATTAATTCCTATCGCCAGTCCCTTCCTTCCCTTTGTTTAAAGGAGTATGTCAGGTTAGTGGCCTAATAAGGACCAAATTTGGGTGTCCTCTACACCAGCCCTCTTCCTGCTTCATCCAGTCTCCATCATCAGAATTGACTTTCTGTTGTCCTCTTATCATTTGGACCTCGTCTGTATAATTCACTAAGTATCTATCTACCTCTCAGTATTTATCTGTCAGGCAAGCTTCTCTGTCATTTTCAGCTATCAACTATTTGCCAAACATCAATTACTCCCATCAGCCCCCCACTATATATTTCCGCTGTCAATAACTACATTTGTAGCTCAGAACTCTCTAATTTGCTCATGGATAACTGTTTTACATCTATCCATCTACATCCGTTAATTTATAAGTTATTTCCTATTTTCTAATAATTACATGTTTTTTCTAACAGTAACTCTGTTTACCCATCTGTTGATTATCTCTTTATCATCTCTCTTGCTTCGTCTTCTGCGTGTCTAACATCCATCTCAAACTTCCATCTAAATAGAGCTGTTAGTAACTGGCAATACATTCATATGTCAGCTGATAGTTATCTACCATCCCATGGGTCCGGCTTTGTCTTCTCTCTGGGCCTCAGTTGCTGTATCTGGGCCATTGAGTGAAATGAATTCCAGGGTTCTCTCTAGCCCTGAGTTTCTGTGGCTCATTTATATTCTGCTTCTCTGTATCTCTAAATAATCCCTCCTCCACAGTCTCAGAGCTCCCAGTATATTCCCTAGGATCCTAATATGCATCACTTTACTGTTATTACTTGTTAAATTATCTATCATGTCCAAATATCAATCTGTAGCTCAGCTGCATGCATCTCACAAGGATCTTAATACAGATTCCTGGGCCTCACCTAGGAGATTCTCTTAGAGGATACAAGAAAAAGTTTTAAAAACAGCCCTCTGGATGATTCTGAGGAACAATAGGCTTGAGCATCTTGGCTGTGGGAAGCAGAGGCCAGGCCTGTCTGTTTCTCACAGAACTGGGCTCAGTGCCCAGCATAGAATAGATGCTCAATAAACCTGTATTGAATGAATAGACACATTTCTTTCGATTCCACACATGTGATTGTTATCAGTCATTCCTCTTCCTATACATTGTCACTGTTCACTTCCTCATCCCTCTATTTCTCTTTCCCTTGCACTTTTATAACGGATTGTTGATTTCGATAATAGAAACACTAGCTTGTAGATAAAACTTCTGGGAGAGTTAAGCAATGGGGGAGGGTTGTACTCCCAGAGATTCAGTACCAGATGCTGGGAGGTGGGCAGACTATGCATTCTGTTGTTGGTGTAGGGCTTATGTTTAGCCAGGAGTAGGGCATTTGTCCTGGTATGGCCAGTAGGTCAGTTTGGGGAGTGGAAGGAAAAACCCTGAGCAAGAGCCAGTTTTCCTTCTGGCCCTAATTATTTTGCACCTCACCGTACTATGGGTACAATGTGTGTGTGTGTGTGTGTGTGTGTGTGTGTGTGTGTGTGTGTGTATGTGTGTAATGAATGTTGGACACATGTGGGCTTAATGTGATTGATCCCCAAAGGTTAGATATTACAGGTAGTCATCAAATGCCAGGAGGCAGCTATATAATGTGGGTGCCACTTGCATGCTTCTGTGTATATATGTTCATATGAGGGGGCACATTAGTTTTAGCAGGAACGACAGAACCTAGGTGCTCCTGGCTGATCAGTTGGTCAGTGTGTCCAGCTGCCCCTTCTGCTCTGAACAGATCTCCTTTGACCTTGCCTAGTTGTGACTTTAGCTGAGCTGTGAAGGAAAAGGATGCAGAAATGTGATCCTTAGCCTTGGAGAGTCCTCATTCCGCGGTGGAGGCCAAATACAAAGTGGACATTTGTAGAACATGCAAGGATGAGTGACTGGAGGCCCCTTAGGGTCACAGCTGTAGGCTGAGGGTGGTCAGTGGGAAGAAGACTTCCAGGAGGCCTCTGACTTGGAAGGCTTGGGGGGATGCATAGGATTCTAGGTTGCAGGGAAGGAAGGGGAGGGAGACCTTTGTTATTAGCTTTCTGTGGTTCTGTGATGACAAGTCCCCTCTCTAAGTCCTGGCTCTTCTCTTCAAGAGTTTCTGTATTTCTGATGTTCCAGGAATCCTGTGTGGTGGGGTGAGGAGGCAGTAGAGAAGATTGGAGTGGTTCTACGGGGAACTGAGACAAGAAATGTAGTCCTGGGGTGGCAGGTGAATTTTGTGATGTTTCCCTGAGAGTGCCGGTGAGGGTCCAAGATGGGCTAAGAGAGGAGGAGATAAGAAGACATGAGAAGAGTTGCAACAGTGGTTGGTGTGGAGATGGAGGTGACCTCAGCTTGGGGAATGAGGGCTGAGCTTACTATGGCATTGGGCTTGGCCTTCAGAGTGGGAACACTGACATGAACTAATGAAAGGAAATGGGTCCCCAGAGGAGAGGGCAGGGACGAGAGCAGGCTGAGGGGTGATTTGAGTGATATCTCCAAGTTGCTGTCTATTCTGAGGACTCTCTGTGTCTGAGGATGACAGAATTAGAAGACGTGCTTAAATTAAAGCAGAAGACATAACAGTAGAACTTAAAGAGGAGATTCCTATATCAGAGTTACAAGATCTTGATAAGGATATTTGAACTCCTTGAGAGCAAGATAGATATTCCCCTGAAAGTATGCAAGGATGAGGTGGAGGGAGTGATAATAAAAAGGAGGGACCTAGACTTCCTTCATTCAACACAGCACATTATTCAAAAGTAAAGTATGAGTGCTCTAAAATATTGGCTGGAGCTGGAGCTTGCCTGTTTATTGGCTCATTTGTGCATTTATACATACATTAATGTATGCATGCCTTCATTCATAGTGCATACAATGACTAGGCCTTTAAAAAACTAATATGTTCGTTCATCCACACCGGTTTCATCTCCCTCATCTTGTCTGACTCAAGCTGAGCTTTGCCCCTCTCAACAGTGGGTTTCCCTTTTATTCCTTCAAGAAGTGGTAATCCAATCTACCACACAGAATTAAGAATTGACTCTCTTGTAAAAGTATCCCCTAAAATAAGCTCCCCAGAAGACTCCCATCTCTCCAACTCTAAAATACTTCAAACCCCTTCAAACCCCTGTTCTCATTAGTCTTCAATTCCTTTTCTGTTGATTTTCTCCTGTTTTCCAGGTCTCACCCCGTCACCTTTTGCTTAGAGCACAGGGCTAGGTCACTGCATCTTGTCTAGTGGATGACCATACATGGAACCGATCTTCTGGGCTGGGCCTGGGAAGGGTCCTGTCTGGAAACATCTGAATAAGATCTTAAAGCCAAGTGAAAGCTTTCCAAATTTGGGAACTCAGGCAAAAGCGGGGAGTCTTGAAAGGATGTGACTTCACTAAGAACCTGAGAGACACTCATTGAAGTGAGGATTTGGGAGAACACAGGGAACCTCTCCCCAGGTCCAGAGGGCTCAAAATGGTTGAGGGGGTCCTCCAGCTAACATTCTGTCTGTGCTTTTGGGGCTGAGAGAAAGGTGAGTAGTGTCGGTGTTGGGGTGGGGAGGCATGTGCAGAACAGGTGCAACCTCTGAAGGCCAGCTCCTAAGGAGCTGGTAGCACACCACATGACCTGCTTCTCTTCTAGGTTCGCTGTTCTCTATAGGTGACTCCGGAGTTGCCCGGCAGGGTTAAAATGTTATAAGTTATCACTCTCATCTATTACACTCAGAACCCATTTCCTTTTTTCTTCCCAAGTGAAAAATAACTGTTGCTGAGCATGATGACACATGCCTATAGTTGCAGCTTGGCAGGCTGAGACAGGAGGATTGCAAGTTCAAGGCCAACATGGGAAACTGAGTGAGACCCTGGTTTTTCTCTTTGGGGGGAGGTACTGGGGGTCAAACTCAGGGGCTAGTGCTTACTAGGGAAGTGCTCTACCACTGAGCTAAATCCCCAACCCCATGAGATCCCGTTTTAAAGTAAAAATTTTAAAAGGCTGGGAGGTATGACTTAGTGGTAAAGTAGTTCAATCCTCAGCACACATATATGAAAAACTATTGCTGGCAATGCATTAAAGAAAATTCAGAAAAGTGGAAAGAAAAAAGAAAAGTCATCCATAGTTTGGGCACATTTCCTTCCAGTCTTTTTCCCCATGCATAGATTTTGTTTTCTGTGGTTGTGACCACACTGTGCCGGTGCTGTGCATCCTGGCTTTGTCATTAACATTATGAAGTCATAAGCATCCCCCTGTTATTAATCTTCGTAAACAGCATCTGGACACTCAGCCCAAGGCTATTCTCCAGAAGATGCCAGGCTGCCTAGGGAAAGGGTTGCATCCCTGTTTCTAGAGAGCTGCCTCCTTGACTGCAGTATTTCCAGGGAGAAGTCTGCATCACCTGTTACTTGGTATGCCGGGAAGCGGCCTCTGGCCTGAGAACATATTTTTTACCTGCAGTTCCACCATGGGCGCTCTGCTTCTTTGAGTCACTATTACAAGGGTGGCATGCTGGGTCCATCGCGCTGGAGGCCAGTGTGAATGTCAGGTTTCCTCCCTGGAAGGAGACTTGGGAGTGTGTGGGGGAGGGGGAAAGGTACAAAAAAGAACCCTCTGTCTCCAATGTTGTCCACCATCCCCTGGTGATCTCCTGTGGTCGGCCTACTTGGGTTTCTTAGAAATGATGCCCCAGCCCTGTATCCAGCCCTAAATCATGCACAGGAGGCAGGGCGAGCTCACCCACCCACTCGCTGGCACAGTCACGGAGCCCCACAGGCTCTGGGGCTGAGGGCAGGGGCTGGGATGGCTGCCAGATTGTTGTGCTGAGAACATCCAGGCCCCAGGCAGCCCTAAACCCAACAATAGGTGGCCATGGAATCCAGACGCCTTGTGTTCCAGGTATCTGCCACTCTCCCCTGCATACTTGAGGTGAGACATGCAAGCTATGGGTGTGTACCATGACCTGGAAATGAAGGAAGAAACCTCTTGCCCTCACTCCATCCATTTAGCAAGGAATCCTGTCTTTTCCTGGGTCAGCTTTCTTAGCTGTGACTGCCTGGTGGGGTCCCCACTCTAGTGCTCTAAAATCAAGTGGCCGGGCAGATGGTACAGTGGGAATCCTGGCAAGGGGGATTATGAGGGGCACTGGGCAAGACTCGATGGAGAGGACAGAGAGGATGGTGGAGAGGACATGGTGGATGGTGTGTGAGGTGGCCCATCTACCATGGCCCATGAAACCATATCAAGCGTGAGAGCTCCTTCAGTTCTGCTCTCTGCTTTGCTGTGGCTGCAGGAACCTGGATGCCAGGGCTGCCTCTGGCTGCGTTCTCTGGCTTTGTGGCTAAAGCCTGTGCTTGCCCCAGGGGTTACACTGGGTAGCCTTTCTAAGGGCTTCCCTCAGCCCTGCCCAGGGTCCAAGATCTCTCCTCAGCAGCTACCACTGCTGCCCAGACTAAGGTGCCCACCACCACTCAGCCCCCACAACTCACACACAGCTGCACAGCTGCAGTGGGCAGCACCTGTCTGCTTTTCAGTGAGTTAACATTTTCAGGGAGCTGTCTGTGCCTGGCAAGCTGCTCTCCCTGTGTGCCCTCCTAGGGCACCCTCTGGAGCCTCCATCAGGAGGTACCCAGGAGCTGCAAGGGTTTCAAACATGCTTCTCCCATGGAGGGGAGACTTAAACCCAGAGAAGGGGAAGAGACTTAGCCAAGGTAGGTGCCCAGCTGCCCTGCCAACTCTGAGGAGGGTTTGGGTCTGGCCCCAGTAAACACTGGGGAGGAAGAGAAGGATGAGTAGAGATGGGTCTAAGGCTGGGGAGGCTTCCTGAAGGAGAAGCTTGGAATCACACGTCTGCTCCTCCCCCATCATGGAGGGTGTTTGTCCAGTGTCTATTTGAATCCCACCCCTCACATTGCCAGGGGTTTCACTGCCTGGCACAGAGTAGGGCAAGGCTGTGTTCAAATAGGAGCTGGATTTTGTCCCCCAGGATTTCTCCTGTGACCTGTTCCCACATGTGGGACCAGTGCTGTGTGGGCAGGAGGTCCAAGCAGCCCTGAAGGACATACCTCAGGCCTACCTCCTCCCAATCCTGTCTGTCCAAGAAGGACAAGGCCTCGCTGAGGAGCTGGCACCCAAGGGGAAGGACCTCCTGCCACCCGGCTTGATGTGGGGTAGGGGAATTTCACACGCTGCTGCTCAGAAAAGGTCTCCCAACAAAGGACACTGACAGCATTTGGGTAGAGCCTCCAGGGGCAGTTCTGGGACCCCTAGGGGTGGTCTGGCTGCCCCAGGCCCTGCTCTTGGTGTGGATACCATCTTCTGGTAATAAAGTCATGTCCACTCTGTCTTTTTGTGCAGCAAAGAGTGTGGGGCTACTTTGGGATCCCTGGGAACTCATAGGACTCACATTGTGGCTTGTCACATGTTCTTGCATTTACTGTTCACTCAACCATGTGAAGGGGCAATTATTATCTCTTCTCTAGAAATTGGTGTGGAGTGGCAGGTCTTCTCTGCTCCTTCACATCTGCTCTCTGCTTTGCTGTGGCTGCAGGAACCAGGATGCTCAGCAGCTCCAAGACCCCCTCCCTCACCTTTGCTTAGAGAGGCAGGAAAACCATCCCTGTCTCTGGCACAGTGTCCTCTTCCTGCCCCATCTCACTTGCATCTGGAAGAGCAGTCCTCCAGACCATCCGTGGCAGCTGGCTGGAGGAGGGATCTTTGCCCCGCGCAGCCTCAGTTTTCCCATCTGGCTCCCAGCTCACCCCAAGTGTTGAGGCCCCTCTGGCTGCCCTGGGGGCCTCCTGGGTGTTTCTCACCTGTGCCCCCTCCCTCCCTGGCCCAGGTGAAGGTGTGGTTCCAGAACCGGAGGACGAAGTACAAACGACAGAAGCTGGAGGAGGAAGGACCAGAGTCTGAGCAGAAGAAGAAGGGCTCCCACCACATCAACCGGTGGCGCATTGCCACGAAGCAGGCCAACGGGGAGGACATCGATGTCACCTCTAATGACTAGGGGAACAGCTATGAACCCACAAGGGCAGAGTGCTGCTTGCTGCTGGCCAGGCCCCTGGGGGGCCCACACTGGACTCTGGTCACTCCCTGGCCAGGCTACAGGGAGGCCTCGGGTTGCAGCCCCATGGGGCTTGGAGCCTGGGGACACCACCAGCAGAAGGACAGGAAATGGGCTGGCTGAGGCCTGGGACTGCTTGGCCTTCTCCTTGGAGAGCCTGCCTGCCTGGGTGGGCCACCTGTCACTGCAGCCTCCCAGCCTCCATTTCTCTTAGCTTCGTTTTGTTTTGCTGCATTTCGTTTTAATTTATTTTCCAGGCACCCACTGTAGTTCTTAGTGATCCCCTGTGTCTCCCTTCCCTATGGGAATAATAAAAGTCTCTCTCTTAATGATACAGGCATCCAGCTCCAACCCTAGAGGCTGGGGTGGTGGGTTTCGGCGCTAGGGTCTGTGGGGGCTGGTGGAGTAAGTGTGTTCAGGGACCTGGTACCTAAGGTGAGGAATTGGATGGAGCAAGGTCAATACGTTGACTCCTCTCCTTTGGTGATGGTCACCAGTGGTCTCTTAACTCCAGCTGTACAGCAGGAGAAACTGAGTCTAGACACAGGGCAAGACCACTTGTATTTTGAGGGAGACTAGGCCGGGTCTTTCCAAACTCACTGATGGGTAACTCTGTGGGGAGGGAGTGGGCCCATGCTTAGAGACTTGGATGGCTTCTCCGGCTGAGCAGAAACCAGAGGGAAGGTGTGGTGGGGGCTGTCACAGAGGCTGACCCTCCCAACCCTAAGGCCTAGCCCCACCAGGCTAGTCATCTGTCCTTGGAGGACCCCTGGGCAGGTCATCGCTCTCAAGACAGGGCATGAAGCTGAGCCTGCACCAGTCCCCAGGAATTCCTGGCCCAAGAGTGACAAGGCAGGGCCCTGAGGTCCCTTGTCCACCTGCCCTTCAGTTTGTCCATTTGTCCCTTCCATTGGTCATATACTAAGATTTCCTTCATTCTAGAAGAGCAAAACTTGTGTTCCTAATAGTCTTGCCTTTCCCACACTGAGATCTGCCTCTGCTTCTTCACCTCCCATGTGCTCCCTAATCCTCTGTTCTTTGTTCCAGCTCTCTGCTGATGCTAATGACAGCCACTGGCCACCCCCTCCTGTCCAGACTCACCTGCCCCCTGGTCTGCTGGCCATGTCTTCCTTGACTCCCTCCCCCTCTGCCTTCATTTCGTGCCTGTGACACCTACTCTGGCCTCTCTCAGAGCTCCCTGGCTTTATCCATGCGTCATTCCCTTTTGCCCACCCTAGTCAGTCTTTATTTCTCCTGCCTCCCCATCGTGCCTCTGCCAGAGTACATATCTACATCGTAGGACTCCCTTTGGCTCCCTGGTCTATGTCTCTAGCCAACCTCTGCTAAGCCAGCCACCTTCTTGCCCCGTACCCCTCAGCATCTCAAGCCCAACACATCCACTGCCGGACTCCTTCCCTTACCTGCCCTCCAGCCAACAGCCTTTAGGGAGAGGTAACCTAGGAGTCTTCCTCAACTTCCTCCTCTCCCTCAAGCCCATCCATCCTCTGCCAGACTGCTGAGTCTAGACTGACTTTCCAGCCACCCCTCCTCAGTGCAGTACCCTCAGCTGTCCCTGCTACCGGCCAGGTCCAGGTCTGCTCCCCACAGGCGAGTGTGGACGAGGAGGCCTTCCATGCTGCAGCTGGGGTTCTTTTCCTCATCCCCAAATAGGATCTTGTCTCCGTCTTTCTCAGCTCTTCATCTCCTCTACTTCTTTCTCATCCTTGGCCTCTCCCACTTTGTTTCGGTACCCTCTGCTTCAGTGTCACCCGTCCCTGTCCCTGAGTGAGCCGGGGCTCCTTGCTGCACTGTGCCTTTGTTTATGCTGTTCTTCCCACCTGGGCTGCAGGGGAGCACACCATGGGTGCTGGGTCCATGTGAAACATGTCAGAGAGACGTCAAAGGTCCGGCCTTGTTGCCTGGGCTACATGCAGAGACCCAAGAACACCAGTCCTTCCGTGAGACCCCAGATGCAGGTCCCACTGGGCCTATGGGACTCACTCGCTACTCCACCCACCTCACCTGCGTCCAGGCAATGCTAGAAACCAAAGGGCTTTGTCCTATTCTTCCGCCCCTCCCCCCTCTTCCACTTACCAGGAATGTGTCCCTTACATCTGGAAAATTCTTACCTGGATAAGTCCAGGTTAAACCACAAGGTGACTCTGTCACTGCCAAGCAGGTGGGGTGACCTCTGGGGGGCGCGCGTGCACAGTTGGGGTGAGGGCAAGAGGAGGCACCTTTTGGCCCCAGTAGGGGACAGAGGAATGGGTCAGCCACTCCTCTCTAGGTGGGGTCTGCTTGGTGGGGGAGGGGTTCGGGACGATCACAACAGAGCACCCCTTCAAGCAGAGAAAGGGCTGGGAAGACCTGGGGGAACCTGCCAATCTCCCCAGCCAGGCCTGTGGGGCGGGGAGTCCCCGCTGCAGTCCCATCCATCCCCCATGTTGTGCCTCTCCCGCAGACGGTAAATATTGGTGTTGTGACTTCATTAATAAAGGCTTCTGTGAGCCTGAAAAACATGGAATCAGGATGAACTATTTTCTGAGCTGCGGGCTTGCCAGGTTTGCTAATTTGGGAGTTTTTGGGCCTTCTCCAGGGAACAAACCAAAGTCTCTCTCGAAGAGACGCAGATGCAGCTGAGAAGGGGAGAAGACAGGACTACTGCTCCCATCCCTCCCCCTACAGTCCCTCCCACCTGGACAGCAGGGACGCACAGGGCAAGGTGGACAGGGGACATTGGCCCTTTGGCTTCCCCAGTGTGTGGGAGCTGTTGGCCAGGCCTTCCACGAGGAGCCTGGTCAGCTCCCTCTCCTCAGCTAGGCTGGCCTCCTGGCCCTGCAGAGTGAAGGGCTAACTCTCATGAGCACTTGGAAGAGCTCTGAGGCGCATAAGCCTGAAGCGGAGAGAGTGCAGGGAATTGTTCTTAACTCTTGTGGCTGAACTCACAGGTCTTGCCTTCAGGGAACAATCTTTACACATCTTCTTGTCCACAGAACCTTCTGGGATTGGTCCCCGTGGCCTTTGCAGCAGCGTGGCGCGTGCTCTCAGCATCTCTGCATCTGTGTGCCACCTCCTTGCAGGTGCTGTGATGGCTTCCCAGGGGGCATAGCACAGCCTTTGGCAGTTGAACTTGGCTCTGTCCAGGTGGGAGCCAGCGGGCCTGCAGACCTCCCCTGGACCCTGCTCCAGGGCAGTCTTGCAGGGAGAGGGGGCGGGGAGGCCAGCAGGCTGAGCGGTGCAGGCCCAGCCAGCTTTCCTGTCAGACGGCGCTGCCAAGGCGGAGCCAGACATCGGGAACAGGTTTAACCAATTACCCGAGCGCCCCATCTGCTGTCTGGGGTTCGTGCGAGGGTGAGTGCATGTGAGGGTGTTTGGAGTGTCTGGGCGGGCTGTGGGCGTGCGCGAGAGTGTGACTGTGTGGGTGGGTGTGGGCGTGCGGCTGTGCATGTGTGTTGTGCACGTGTGCCATGTGTGGCTGCGCATCCCAGTCACAACCCTTCATTCGTCCAAGCCACCTGCTTATGGTCTTCCTAACCTCTTAAGACCTCTTGGTCTACATTACAACCCACCCAGCACCCTGGCCTCTTGTTTCCTACTCTCCCCATCACTTCCCACTCTCAGGGCTTACCAAATGGGCCCTCTCTCAAGTCACAAAGTCCTTTCCTGTCAGATCATAAGGCATTCCCACTGGCCTGTTCATTGTCCCCTCTATAATCGGTGCCGGGGCTTACAGACCTCTCAGCTGTGGTTCCCTCTATTCTTTCTCCAACATGTCCCACTAGTCCTTAATTGCACCTGCCCAGCAAAGTCTCAGGCCTGTTTGGACCATTTCTGCACCTGCCCTTGCAGTCAGTCCGTAAAGACATCAGGCTAGCATGTGGGGTGGCCTCCTTCAGTGTCCCTATTGCTGAGTTCCTCAAACTCTCCACAGGAGGGGTCTCAGACTGTCACCCTTCTCCCCAGCGCTCTCTTACCCCTTACTCTCAGCAGAGGACTTCCATCTTCAGGGAGGAAAAAAACAGCTCTAAAAGAGAAGGCTTTTTTGTCATCAGCCAAATAAGGTGCTATCTAACAGGGCAATGGAGGAGAGTTTAATAAGGGAACAATTCATCAGTTCTTGAAACCCACAGGGGATGCAGTGCCTTAGGGCTAGTCACAATGGGAACCACCATGGCCTGGGCCCAAAGAAGGGGGAACAGTGGCCAGAACTGGAGAGGACAGCTGCTTGGGACAGGCCCCAGACAGGAGATGTGACCTACAGTGGAGAAAAGGCCACAGATGGCAGGAGGGATGGAAGGATACATCCTCCAGTCTCACTCCTCAATCCTCCAATTTCCTGCTGGTGGCTCCCAATGGTGGAAGTCAGAGAGCAAGTGCAGACAAGGCCACCTCCCCTAGAATCAACCTCCCAAGAAGATAGCAGGCGGGGAGGTATGCAGGTGGGTCTGGAGGAGCCTCACCCTTGACTCCCCACCTTCACCCCACTCTACCAACACAACCCTTCCTCTCTACTTGCCTCTCATTACCTATGACAGCTTTCTCCTGGCCAAGAAGATCCCTGATTTAGGCTCTAGATTCTGTCTGCATCCCTAGGGGCTCACTCCTGGTGTGTTCCTCTCTACTGTCTTCATAGCCTTTTCTGCCTCATGCCTCAGTCTCCCTCGTGAGTGCTTCCTTAGTCCATGTCACCCTGCAGCCATTGACATGTCTCTGCCCAACTCACACCCAAATTTCTTTGGAGAATTACATTTGCTGGCAACAGGGGGAAGGCCACTGACTTCGCAGCCCATGAAATCCATGTGCCCTGGCCACACCCCCAAGACCACTCTCTCTAGGTCCTCTCAAGGGACCTGCCTTAGTCTTCATCTTCCTTCGTGATCAGGGCCAATTAATTATGGGGAACAACTCCTACTTGTAGCACTGTCCTTTCTTGTCTCTCTGGAATGTAACACTCTTCTTGTTTTCCTCTTATCTCTCATATTAGTGTACCAGGGCTGCCATAACCTAGCACCACAGCCTGAGTGGGTTTCTCCTGAGCCTCTCTCCTTGGCTTGCAGATAGCCACCAGTTGTATGTTTATATGCCTTCCCCACAGAGCATGTCCTGATCACCTTGTTTTATAAGGACACCAGCCATAGGGGATCAGGGCCCACCCTAATGACTTCATTTTAACTTATTACCTCTTCAAAGACCTTATTGCCAAATACAGTCACCTTCCGAGATACTAGGGGTTGAGACTTCAGCATCTGAATCTTTGGAGGACGTGCTTCAGCTCCCCTGTGGCCAGGCTTCTTTGGCAGCCTCCTGCCTCTGCCTCAGTAGTAGGGATTCTGTGAGATTCAATTGGTTCTCTCACAGGAACCTCTAAGAACCTGCACCACCTTCCCTGCAGATTTATTCTTCCTTCTCTGTTCCTAGACTCAGAGAAATCATATCTCCTTCTCCTGACCCGCCGACAGCTTGGTCTCCTCCCCGCCACTCTCTCTACACTGAATTACAGGGAGCTGCTCAGTCCTGCATCTCCCTGCTTCTCTCCATCCAGGACCCCACCATCCTGCCCCAGCCTCCTCTTCCCCACTGGGACTGCTGCAGTGGCCCCATCTGGTCCACTTTCCCCATGCATGAGGGCAGGAGGACTCCTTTCCCCACTTTAGGTCCCAGGAGCTCACTTGTCCTTGGCCCCTCCTGGGTCTTGACCTGTCCCCTGACAGTGAGCTTCCTGCAGCTCACCTGGAGTGGGGAAGGTGGCAAGGGGCCTGCACTGTCTTTCTCCCTGCCGTGCTTGTATATGCGGAGGAGGAGAGCCAGTGTCAGGTGGCCTGGGACTGATGTTTCCAAGGAAGGGGTCTGTCCATTTGTCACCTCCTCTTTCCCCTTTTTGTTCTCTTCTTTCCATCTCTCCACCCCTCCACAAGGCCACGATTCTTGTTTTGGTTAAAGAAGCATCCTTGTCAGGAAGGAGGCGGGTTCTGGCCTTAGGCAAGGCTGCCAGCAGCTGCCTTGGTGCGGGGATGGAGAAGGAACACTTCTCAGCTGCTAGCCTGAGGGACACTTGGCACTGAAGGGAAGGGTGGGCCTGTAGGGATTAGGCTTTGGGGGAGTAACTGAGACATTCCTGTCTGAGGGGTTAACCAGTGGCCAGGGGATGGCTGAGACGGCAGGAGCAGCAGCAATACTAGGGGACTCATGGAAGTAGGACCCTAAGGCCTCAGGAAAGGGCCACTCATCATTGCTCTGACCCCCTTGATTTCTGACTCTCTTAACCTTTGCCTGAGCAGGAGGAGGGAGGCCCTACTGGCCAGGCAGGTGGGGATGGCAAGCAGGGGCAACTGCATTCCTGGAGTGTTAATGATCTCTGGGCTGGGCAGGAGCCGAGCCCCCAAACAGCTAAAAACAACAAACAGCCCCCAGAAGGGATTTGTGTCTATCTGAGAGTCAAAGATTTCCGCCCCGGATGGGGGCTGTGGCCTGTGAGGCTCAGCTCTTAGCAAATTCCCCAGAGACCAGAAGCCCCCTGACCTGGAGATACCACTTTGAGAACAGACCACCCCTCCTCTCCTCCCTCCCTCTATCCTAGGGAGGCCCAGTGACCAGGAGGGGAGACAGCAACTACACACACCTGGGAGGCAAGAGAGAGTTGGTACATCCTTCATCTGGGTTCTCTGTCCTTCCAACAGGCCAGCAAGTGACACACGGACCCCAAGGCTCAGTTACAAAAGTGCCCCGCAGAGAAGATGCTCAATATCATCTGACTGAATGAACGGGTGAATAAGGGAAGTGACTCCCTAGATGTCACTGAGTCATGCTGGGCCACGATGGGCCTGAACCAGGGTCTGCCTGACACCAACCATAATGGCTTTTCTCTGCTACTCTTCATCAGCTTCTCTCTGCAGGGCTGGAAGATGCTTGGGGCCCTCTGGGAGTTGCCTGGAAGAGGAGGAGCCGGGGGTCTCAGGAGGTGGCCAAGTCCTGGCCCCAAGGAACCATGGAGGAGTCAGGAAGCAGAATTCCCAGGACTGGGACCACACACATGGCAGACATTAGCACCTTTCCACTTGGCTTAGCTCTTCCCCTCTCTGAAACTTCTGGCCACAGGCAGTCCAGAATGACCTTGCCCTTCCTCCTGCGGCCTCATGAGTATAAACAGCATGGCAGTGAGTGGAATCCTCACGTACTGGTTCCTTGAATTTGGTACCTTCATGAACACTCAATAGTAACTCTGTAAAGGGGATTCTTCAGCAGTTTCAACTTACCCCCTTTGCCCAGTTTCCTGCCTTCACATGCTCTGTCCTTTCCTCCATTTTCCTCCTGGCCTTCCCTCTGACCTTGCCCATCTTAGGCCATGGGTCAGTACCTTCTTCAGGGGCCCTTCTATACAACCCTCACTCCTTCCCACTGTGTTGCCATACTCCTACCTCTCCCATACTCCTACCTCTTGATTCACAAAGCCACGCCCTAATGCTTTAAATCCATTGTTTATTGCCCACAGCTCATTAGTATTACATAAATCACATAGATTGAGAAATTTTTTGAGGTTAAAAAGACACCATAAAGTCCCCTGGGTGTGTGCTGAGGCCTGTGGGTTGGGGACTCACTTGCTCCTGCCCAAGGCTGGCAGACCACCTGGGATCTTCCCCTGGCCCTTCTCAAGACTCCACCCTCGCTCCCCTCCAGAGGCTCAGAAAACTGTAAACAAGCCAGCTCACATCTGGAAGGGAACAGGGTTGGTGGCTGTCTCAACATTCTTGACCCTTGGAGCCTGTACCCTCAAATTGCTTTCTGGGAATGGGAGAAGAGCATCCCCGACACTGAAGGAATGTTTGAAGTGCCCAGAGGAGGGCTGGGCCGGAAAACCTTGGCCTCCCCCCCAATCACGAACTCATCTGCCCCCCAGACCTCTCTCCTCCAGCGTCCGCAGAGTTGAGCATGGATGTTAGCAGCAAGTTTCCCTTTATGGGGTTTTCTAAAGCCAGACCAGAGCGTAGCAGCACAGCCCACTGAACCTTGGTCACTATCACCCTGAGCTACAAGGATCCTTTTCCAGTGCACCCCCTTGCAAAGTAACTCCCTTAGCCCACTTGGAATTGCATGTGAGAGCATGATAAAAATCATCCAGAGACAAAGCAGATAGCTTATGAGATGCTGAGGCCACAGTGGTGAGGTGGGGCTGAGGCTGGGCCGGGACAACCACACACAGGGGAATGCAAAGGCCCCATCTCTGCTAGGCCTCTGGAAAGGATAGATAAGGGTATGGGGGCAGTTTTGGCCCAAGATAAAGTGCATGAGAACAAGACCCTATGACAAAAGAGAGCAGCGTGAGCCCAAAGTGAGCTTTTCAAAAGAGGACCCAGATAGGCCCACCTTCCAGTCCAGGCCTAGACACCAGCAGAGCCAGCAGTCATTGGCACATTCGCATTATGGTGGGATTGGCTCAAAATGCCTGCCCCTCCAACTCTGTGGTCCTCTCTCCCCTGCTATTTTGTCTTCCTCTCTGATCTACATCTTTTCTTCCTTTGAGCAGGGGGTGGGCTGCTCCTCCAGAGTGTGGTGGACCCTCAGGACAACATCCTGCAGAGCCAGCTGCTGGGCACCAAGGGTGCATGTGTTAGTGCCCGTGGAAGACCACCTCACCACAACTACACATGCCCCAACATGTGGAGAGCCTGCATGTGGCCACGTCCTTGCTGCCCACACATGCCTTTTCCTGCACACCCACGTGTTCAGCCCCAGCCTAGATTCCTCTCAAGGTGGAGTTGCCAGGAGAGGGAGGCCCAGGGTCTGCATGTTGAGGGCGCCCATCCGAGTGGGAGTCAGGTGAGGGGGACATCGAGGCCATGATTCCCCTTCTTTTGGGCCTCTCTGATGAGGACTCACCCTGCTTGGCCCCACCCAGGCCTTCTACTTCCCTCTCTTCCTCCCTTGCCTGCAGATGGGAGAAAGAGCCAGAAGCAAGGGCACTGTGAGCCTGCAGAGGTGACAGGAGGATGTAGTTGTGACCCGCGCTCATGCACAGGCATCCGTGCTGCCTCCTCCGCCAGATCAGTGAAGTGCTTGGCAAAGGTGAAGTGCTCCCAGGATGTAGGGCACAGTCTAGGTTCTCAGGCCAACAGCTGACCATCCCAAAGGGGCCTGCTCCGTTCACAGGCCAGTGTCCATGTTGCAGACGTGCCTGAGATGACCAGCATCTGAGCAGAACAGGCTAAGATGAACTGGAAGAGTGGTGGGAAACCGTTGATCCAGTGTTCTGCTTCTGGGCAGGGGCGGAGGCTCAGAGAGGGAGCAGATTGCCCAAGGTCACATAGCCTGTTAGTGTACGAACTGGGCCCACCGTTTCCTGAACTGATGCTGCCTCTTGGATAGGTTCTAGGAATCTGGCCTCGGCACCCTCAGGTGTAAGAGCCTCCTTCTCAGAAAGGGGTGGACAGGGCAGGCAGGTTCCATGGCTGGAGACTCCAGACAGCAGTCGGCCGAGTGCCAGCCCACCGTCAGCCCAGTGCCCAGCCAGCAGTCTGCACTTGAAAGAGGATCTTCCCACAGAGGCCAGCACAGGCCCATGGTTCCTGCCAAACATCATTCTTTCTTGGGGCTCTCTTCCTGGAGCTAGGGTCCTCTCAGGGGCCTAAAATCTGTTAAGAGCTCCATGAAGGCAGACCTCGGCCCCTAGCACTTCACTCAGGAACTGGTTCCACAGCTGGGGCATGGGGAGGGCTGGCCACATTCAGGGCCTGCCACCCATGGGATCTTCCAGGGCCTGCCAGGGCTCCTTGACTCGCTTGAGTCAATTCCTGAGGACTTTCCTCATGGCTAGTGCATCCTGTGGGGTGCAGACTACCTCCCTTTCCTTTCCTTCCTCTGGTCTGGCCACTCTAATATCCTAAATCTACCAGCAAAGCCACCAGACCGACTCAGCTTCCAGGACCACTGTGGCTCCCAACATCTGTGCACCTGCCACTTCTGGTATGCCTCAACCAGGGCTCAGACTTGATTCTGATTTTTAAAAAGAAAGAAAAATAAAAATAGAAATCAAAGTATAAAAGAATCCTAATTCTACCCCATGGGCACGCCTAGTTTTTCAGCTTCACACATAATTGTGCTGAGTGGAGTTTGGACAACCCCACGTAAGGCCCAGAAATGCACTTGATGCTTTTATATAGGAAATGTGTCAGAATCCCTCTCCCTACATATGTTAAAAGGTGGATGGGTTAGTCTCCCTACTACTGTGGGTTGAGTGTTCTCCAGGCAGCCCAGGCCTGGAGGGGTCTAGCCCGCCCCTCCCTGCAGGTGCAGCCTGTGAGACGCTTTCTTTCCCCCAACTCCTCCTCGGCCTGGACAATGTGCTGTCCCCAGGCCAGCTGACCACCACTCATAGCCCCTTGTTGTACACCACTGTCCGGCTGCTTGTGGCCTGGGCAATCTCAGGTTCTAATTGGGATGTTTCAATCTGAGGAGAAAGAACAGAGAGAAGAAAGGTAGAGAGAGTGGGAAAGGGGTGCTGGAGCACCAGTCAGGATGACCCTGATGCCCATAGTTCTGCCTCTCTAATGCCCCCACCCCAAGCCACGGCCATGTTTCTTGCCTGATGACACATCTTCCGTATCTAGCAAGATGCCACTGTCGCTGCCAGCCCAGGTCTGGCCTCTTCCTTCTCACAGTGCATCCATGTGTGTGAACATCCCACACTCTGGCCTCTGAATTCTAGGTCTCTTCCATCTCAGGGCCCTTTCTCTCCCTCCTATGAAAGCCCTCTGGACCTGCCAAACTCCACCTCATCGTCCCCGTAGTCCCCCATAGCAGCACCCTAGTCTCTGCTGCTCCTCTCCATGTTTAGACTATAGAGACTGCAGGCCTCAGGTTCCCCTCCACTTAGTCTTCACCTCCTTCCTCCAACCTGGACCCAGGGACTACCACTTCAGCTTCCTGGCCCAAAGGTCCTTCCAGGCCCGAGTGGTAGAAGCTCTGCTCTGGAGGCCCCCAACAATGCAGCTATCATTTCCGCACTTCAACCTGACCGCCTAATGCAGACCACTCAATATTCACTGTCCCTGACTTTGGGTGGACCTTCACAGGCACTGGCAGTGGCACACTTCACCCCACCGCCCACTCAGCTCCCACTCCCTTTCTCCCAAGAGGCCATTCTAACCCTTCTCTGCTCACCCCGGCTCCTCCATCTTCAGTTCCCTACTCCTGAGGCCATGAGCCTTCTTACTTCAGGGGAAAAAGCAGAAGGCACCACAGGGGAAGCACTCAGCCTCTCATCATACAGTGTCCCATGGCTACCCTGTGTCCACACCTACCCACCACTTTCAAGGGGAGGGATGGCCCCCATTAGCCATCCCTCCCCTTGAAAGGCAGTACAGAGGCCTCACCTGGCTCCACCTCCCCCAGCCTGTGCAGTAGCCCCCTCCTGATACACTCCTCTTCCCACACTCCTCTTCCCACCTTGGCCATCCACTGACTTCTGCCCATCAGTATCCTTGACAAGAACTTTTACTCTGAGGACCCCTCCCCTCCACCCCATGGCAGGCTCCGCTACTGCCTCATCTCTCTCCTCCCCAGCAACCACATCTCTTTAAAGAATTGTCTACCCTGCTTGTGTTCACCTCCTCACCACCCACTGACTTTCCAACCCCCAGCAAATCTGGCTTCTGTTCCCACCACCTTCCACAAAAATCTTCCTCTCCAAGGTCGCTGCCACTCTTCATTTCATGACATCCACCAATTGCTTCTCAGGGTTCCTCGAGCTTGGTCTAACTTGCTCCCTTGAGTTCCCACATCTGAGGTATCTCCAGGCACAACTGTCCCCTATGTTGGGGAAAGGCACCACAACTCAATAACATTCTGGTTGAAGACCTTGGGGCCTCCTCACCTACTCTTTCCTTCCCTCCCCAAGGTCTCCTCCACTTTAACACATCCCTATCATGGCTAGTGCCCTCCTCTAAATCTCAGGTCTGCTTATGCCTCTGTTAACTATATAATAGCTGAGTGACCACTATTCCCCTCAGGGGCCAAACCCAGACTCCCACACCACCACTTTCTCCACTCCTGCCCACCCCTCAACACCTTATCCCTTGTACTAGAGAACACAGATGACATGCACTAAATCTAGGTTCCTTAGACACGCTGGGCTATTCCCTTAACTTGGCCAGAGCTGCCCTCCCACCCCTACTCCCACCCCCACCTCATCTGTCCCATCTTCAGTCGCTAGTGTGGCCTAGCTGTAGACATTTCCTCTCCTTCAGTCTGGGTATGCCACCCCCTGACCCTGCAGCCTCCTCACTTCTCATGTCCTAGTGATACTACATTGTTTGGGGTTGATGTTCACTCAGATCACAAGCTCTCTGAGGCAGTGCACATGCGGGTCTTATTTACCCCAGTGTATTCAAGGCCCGGCACAGTGCTGGTATCCATAAGTATTGATCGAATAGGTGGAAAGAAAAGAGGCAGCCGGCGCAAGGAGAGGCGGCGCCCCTGGAGACTGGATGCTGATCTTTGGCTCCAGGGATTGAGCCAGTGGGGATGCCTGGGCCCCAGTCAGGAGCCCCACCCTGACATCTGCCCTGGGCAGGGTCACAGCAGCACCAGGCCTGTGCAACCCAGCTCAGCTGAACTCGGTCCTTGGTGTCTGCTGCATGCCAAGACTGGCAATCCTGGGAAGCAGGAAGAAGGTGGCATGGAGAGCTCAGTTAAGGCCTGGCTATGTGGGTCAAGGTCCAGATGAGAGAGTTTGGTAAGGACTAGAGCTAGTGGCTACGGTGGGGATCCTGGAAAAAGAGGGACCCTTCCCCTGTAGCCCTTGATACATCAATAGCAATACCCTACTTGGTATGGCTAGACAGATAAGAAGAGCTAGGCTGGGGACCCGGACCCAGGTTTCATTCCTGTCCTCCTCCTCCAACCACCTTCTCCCTCCCTCCCCCTGCCGGCCCAAGTCCCCTCCACCCCATCAGCTCCCCTCTCGTCCCTACACTGCCACTGACACAATGCACAACACCCACACTTAAAAATCTAAATGCTTTTGAAAATGTTTAACCTAGTTAGACAAATTAGCAAAAATTTGTGCAAAACAATTTAGGTATTTAAAATATTCAATGTTTTTAAAAAACTGGAAAACTGTTCTTAGCTTTCAGCTGCAAAAACCAACAAAATATAACATCCCAGCAATCTTACCATGAGGTGTAACATAACCCTTCGGGAAAGCTGTTAAACAGCTACTGAGGCATCCTGGGAAATAGCACTTCATTTATTCAAATGCACATATGTCAGGCTTTTGCACCATATGTCATTCCAAGCTATTTACAGTAATAATTAAATCTTAATCAACGTTTAACCTCTGTAAAATGTTTGAAGAATCCTAATCACCCTTCAGACTGCACTAATGAAGGAGAAATATATAAACATAAAAGGAAAATGATGCATAGATATCACACTGGAAAGAACCAGTAATTGCAAAATTGTATTTCTTTTAAATATAATCAGTAAATGATGTAAAGTAAGCCAAGGAGTATTTTAAGTTAAGACATCTTGGATGTCAGAGGTGTGAGCAGCTAATTTTGTTCTGCTACCCATAACAGATGTAGCATATTTTATTTTAGTGCCATTATTAGCAACTTCCCATGCCGGCTTTCACTGAAGCACTGAGGCCCGCGTTAAAATCAGAGAGGCTGCTCAGCACGGAGGTGGAGGACCGTGGCCCAGGGCCACGGCCCACGGTGCCCACTCCCTGGAGAGCGCAGGCCTGAGAGCGACTGAGGCTTCCCCCTCCTGTCACCTGAGGCTCCCCTAGGCCCCCTCTGAGGTGAGGGCAGCAGGTAGGGGAAGCATCAGGAAGACGCAGGCAGTGGGAAGCCTCTGGGGAAAGTGGCTGAGGTGCAGTGCAGCCCAGGCCTGGGGGCAGAGCTGCCATGCTAAGTCTTCTTCTCATCCCAGTCCGTCAGCTCTGTGGGCAGCAGAGGTTTATGGCCACCTCCTCCATGTTCAGGCTGAGTACACAGAGACGCTAAGACCAGCCCATACCCTTGAGAAGCTCCAAGTCCAGAGGAGGAGTCAGGGAGTGAAAGCAGATGGATTCCAGAGAGACAAAGTGCCATGGAAACTGGAGCAGGGCTGGGGGTTACCACTTACTGATGAAAGAATCAGGAAGGAAGACTTCTCAGAGGAGGTAGACTAGGAAGAAAACGAAAGATTTTGATAAGAGAGGGTAGAAAAAACTTGCTGAGTGAAGGGAAAAGCTTTAGCTAGCCAGCGTGGGCAGCTGGGGTATGAGGCAATGTTGGGCTTGTTGAAATGTGACAGAAAAGGGCGGCCAGGACAGGCAGGACCTTCTAGGCTGTGGGCAACAGGGAGCCATGGAAGGGTTTTGAGCAGAGGTGGGCCATAACCCAGAGTGTTTAATGGTGGAGGTATGGGAGATGGACTTGGGGCTAAGTGTTGGGACAGAGAAGCTTCCGGGGAGCAGCTGCTAGAATCAGAGAGGTGCTAGGTCCTGCCTTGTCTTGCTTTCAGTGGGGGCAGATGGGAGGGTGCACTGAGGATCCTTTCTGAGGATGAAATCCATAGGAGTTGATGACCAATCCCACGTGGGGGTGAGAGGGAGGTGTCAAGGATGACTGTGCGCTGGATGACTCCTAATTCTAGCTTAGGAGCTGGGGTGGCTGGTGATCCCATTCTCAGAGGAGGGAGCATGGGAGGGGATGGGCCGGGGGATGGGCTCAGGGTGGCCATGCTGAGTGTGGGACGCCTGTGGGTTCCCCAGTGGAGAGGCAGATGGGTCCAGGGCTCTGGGCTCTGGGCAGGAGAGAGAGCCCGGAAATGTGAGCAGAGCCAGAGACTCCAGAGCGGAGGAGCTTGCCCAGGAGAGCAGATGGAGAGGCGGGTGGCAGGGCCTGGGGAACAGGCACATTCGAGGGACGGGCAGGGGGAATAAGGCCGTGATTCAGTCTCAGAGGACCAGCATGAGGACGGAGAGCAATGACAGAGGATTGCCAGGCATGGGGCAGCCATGGACACCCGCAAACAGTCTCTGAGAGCGGTCTCCTGAGGCTTTAGTCTTGGCAACTGGACTCTGGTGACCTCCTATGGCCCGGATTTCCTGGCCCCCACTCAGAGCAGGCCCTGGCCACTCTGCCTTCCATCAGCGGCAACTCAGTTAGGTGCCCTCCAGCTCGCCAGACAGGGTTGGGTGTAGGGCCGACGGTCTGCCATTTTCAAGACTTGGAAGTCACCTGTCTGATGTGTACACGGGGGAGCTGAGGCTCCAGGGCCAGCCTGGCAGTAGACTGTGGAGTGGTGGCAGTGAATGTGGTTTGGACACCCCAGGTCCACGATCCCAAAGGAGGAACAAAGAGTGAGGGCTACTCTCTCTGGGGCCCCCGCTGCTGGCAAGGACAGGAAGCTAAAGCTGGTTTTATGGGCCATGCTGGGAGCAGAAGAAACAATGTGGTGGCCACTGTAGCTCACAGTGGGAGCTGTGGTGGGACATGCCCGGCCTCAGTGAGCAGAGTGAGTACAGCAAGGGGGGGCCACCAGCACCAGCCACCTGAAGGCCAGAGCCCCAGGGTGCTGTGCCACTGAGAACGCAGTGACTTGGTTTTGACTGTGAAACAGCATTGAGGGGCCTTCTCTGGGGAGAAGGTAAGGAGGAAAAACTGGGCAAGAAGCAGCCACAGGAGATGGGGTGCCCTAAGACCCGGCTGCTGGCTGGAGCAGACAGGAAGCTGTGCCTAACTCTTTCTGGGCTCCTCCCAGGCACCAGAGAGTCAGTCACAGGGGATCTGGAAGTGAGGGGTCTCTGGGATGGGGAGCCAGAGCCCCAGAGGGTGGAGGCTGCACAGACCATTGAGGAAGCTGAAGTTATCAATCAGCACTGGCTGATAATACCCCCAATCCAGAACTGGGGGTGCAAGGATCATGCCCCAGCCTGTCCTGAAATAAGCAGTGTCACCCTGCTAACCCTGCCCTACCCAGGTAGGACTTGCACCCTGGTTCCCAGACAGCCATGCTGGGGTGTATCCTCTCAGCCTCCCCGTATCAGAGCCCCAACTCCATCCTGCAGACCCAGTTCAGACCCTGCTATCTTTCCAAGGAGATGTCTCCAAAGGCAGAGCACCCCAAGGTTCAGCTGTCTCAAGTTCCTAGAACAGCCCCACAGCCTTCCTCTGTGGCCTGGGAAGGGTTAACCCTGAGCTATTTACCTGTCTCTGGGCTGGCTCATTGCGGGTGGGGGGCCAGAGTTAGGAATGCATTGGGGCACCTCTGCCTTGCAGCCTGGGAGCACACACACCTGCAGCCAGGGCCAGTGGATAGTTTACATATTTGAACCTGGAGCTAAGGTTTAGAGACATAAACAGGAAACTGGATCCCCCGGCCTGTGCCTCACTCTCGGGGGTTTTTACCCACTACAAAGCCCTCCCTCCTCCTGGCCTTTCTGCTACTGGCTTTTCGGCCTTCTTTTCAAAGACAAAGGGCTGGGGGTGGGGCGTTCAGCTTGACCCTATGACACAGCTCAAAGCCACTTCCTGTGCCTGGCCAGGGGTCTGAGCTTCTGAGGGTCTGCAGGTGGTGGCAACAATGACAGAGGGTCCCAAAGCCCAGGCAGACACTTGGCTGACCCTGTGTGCCTGAGGCCTCTGCCAGGCCTGGGACTGGCTTGCTCACCAGGTAGCTACATCTACCCTTTCACCAGGGCGGGGCAGTCCCCAGGTCCTGCTGACATACACATACACACAGGCCCTAACTTGGGGAAGCTATCCTGAGTGCCCTTGGAAGATGAGGGTGGTAGGTCAGGGCTGAGGAGCAGCTAAGGCCTGAGCCTGGACCCCTGGATCACTGGGTCGGGCCTCTGATCCTGGTTCTGGGCTTCCAGGCCTTCTAAGTGAAGCTGACTCCTTGGCTGAACACTCAAGGCCTTCTGGACTTTCTCTGGGTTCCTTACCCACTAGCTATTTTCCATTACGAGGGTATTTGAGGCCTGAGGCCAGGCTCTATCCTAATCCTCTAAGGCTGCCTTTTTCTGAAAGTCTCCCAGGATATTCTCACACCAAATCTACTGCTGCTACCTCTAGAGCTCTGAGGACTTGTTTTCATCTTCATCACAACCCTAAGTGAAGACCAGGTATGTGCCCGATTGTCCCACAGCCCACCTCACTGAGAGCCACTCGGGACAGCTCAGTGTCCCCATCCCTTCCTCAGATGTTCCTTGATAACAGGTGAACCAAACAGAACAGGAAGGCCTGAAGTGCAGGGGCTCCTCTTCCGCTTTTGTTCCCCCACACATGGCCCACCCAGCAAAGGCTCTGAGCCCCCTCCTCATTTTGGAGCTCTGCACTGTGCCTGGGTGCCCCCTGGTGGACCAGTCTCAAAATCACTCTCTACCTCTCCATCTTCTAAGCCTCAAGGCCTCAGTTTCCCCACAAGTGCAGTGGGAAGATTTTCTACCTCCTGGGGCTAGGCTGAGGATAGAATCTAGGAATAGATGGGAGAGCCCTTCTTTACGTAGCATACCATTATCATGTGATACTACGTAAAGAAGGTAGAGCTAGTGCTCAGGGCCTGTCCTGTTGGCTCAGCTCCCAGGGCTGAGCTCTTGCTATGGGCCAGCCATGCTCAAAACAGTTTGCACAGATCAATGCTTTTAATCTTCTCAACAGAAGCTTCGTACAGCCAAGCCGCTTCTCGGCCCCGAACTCACAGAGGTGGTCTAGAATGTCCCAGGAGAGGGAACTGGGGGAGACAGGCTGGGAGATAGTCTGGCTGATGCCTGTCATTAGGAATATGTGCATGCTCATGTATGCATGTGTGTGTGTGTGACTCTGTGTGTGTGCGAGTGTGCGTGCATGTGTGTGCCTGTGTGTGACTGTGTGCATGCGCGGGTTGGGGCTGGGGGTGTGGGGAATAGGCAACATGACAGGTGGCGTTGGCGTTCCTGGGCTCTGAGTGGCTTTGCCATCCCCATTCGTCCCTCCTGGGGGGTCCTGTGGGCAAACTCCAAGAAAGCAGCGGGCGGGGAGGCGGCAGATTTCTGAAGGCAAAAATAGCCTGCTTTGGAGTTCAGTAGGGACTGATTAAAGCAGTAAATGAGAAAAACCCCAAACAAACATCTCCAAGAGAAGTAGGAGATGGATTTGAGACTGGACAGGAGGATGTCCCTGCTATGGGGACAGTGAAAGCCACCATGGACTCGGGAGGGACACAATGCTCCTTAGACATTGTCTCTGGCTTTGTATCAGACCTGAAAACAGGAGCCAACAAAGTCAAGGTGAACCCAGATGAGCCATGTTCTTTGTTAGACACGTAGAGAACATGAGTTGTTGGCCTTAGGAAACCCTACGTGTCAGGGAGGGATGGAAGGCTGTTGTCTTGAGGCAGGAGATGGGACCCGAGTCTGCCCATGAGAGGTAGGAGACATCTTGGGGGCCACATCAGGGAGGAGTCCCCAGGGGAAGCCATTCCTAGAACAGCTTGAATGCGGACCTGAGCCAATTCCGAACTCTTTAATCTTGGTGAGTAGTTCAAATACTTCTCAGAGAAAGAAAGACAAGCTGGAGAGACACTGGATTGTGGTGGGTCCCAGCTTCCTAGCCAAGCTGGCTCATCAAACCACCCTACCTCCTCAGGGCTGGTGAGGAGTAGAGGTTCTGGTACCCACTGGGGGTAACCACATTTTTCCCCAACACATGAAGGGTGCACCTCTTTGTTTCTCAGCTCTGGAAACTGTAAGGGGGGCAGGAAGGTGTAGGGGTGGCCATGCTTGACCCATGTTCCTCACCTACACATGGATGTGGGCTCTAAGAGCCACCCTCTTCAGCCAGAGGAAGACACATCTCCTGAAAAATGCTGAGGACGTGAGGAGGGCTTCAGCCTCCCTCAGAGCACACCTCCAAGTCCTGGGACTCTCTACAGCCAAGGGGAGGAGGGATTGGGCTGAGAGGGAGGGGTCTGCGGTAGCCCGGGCTAACAGGGAGGTTTAGAGCAGGAAGCCCTGGGGCCTCCTGGGTCTTTTCTTCCAGTCAAGGTGTTCGGCAGAAGTTGGTGGAGGGTGAGGAAGAGTCCTCTCCTGAGGTGTCAGGGAAGGCCAAAGGCCAGAGGCCAACAAAGGAGGTGGCAACTGACAGAGCAAACAGGCCAAACAGGAAACAACCCTCCTGGCTAGTGAACCTGACTCCTTGTCCCCTAGAGGCCCCTGCACAGCCAGGGTGAGGAAGAAACACACTCAGAGCCTCCAATCCTGCAGAAACAGGCGAGAGCCTCTGTTTCTGGCCCCAACCCAAAGCCACACAACCCGACTCCCCTCTCCCTCACCCTGGACCAGGTTCCTACAACAGCTGGTAGTGGGCCCAGGGGACCAGGAGGCATGCTTCAAGGGGGGCTAAGGCCCTGCCTGTTTGCCCCTTGGCACTTTTTCATGAGCTAGACCCGGCCCCAGAGGGCTACTCAGAGGGCACATCCACAGGGCAGGCCAGGCAGACGTTGGACTTTAGGTCACAGAGCTGCTATTGCTCTCCTGACTCTAGCACGAGAGCTCCGCCTGGTGTTTTCACTTCTAGAATCCTCACTGGCAGGGCCAGAAAGAAACTTCGTTCCAACTTACAGCTAGGTAGACTGAGGGCTCTGAAGTTAAGACCCAGGCCATGCAGAGGGTTGTAGCCAAGGGATACCAGCCAGAGGGACTGAGGACAGCCCTGGGGGACATGGCATGGCCCCCATCCCAGTGCCACCTAGGGGCTGGGCCTTGCCCCTGGATGCCCCAACTCCCCATGCCACACTCCTCCCCAGACAAGCTCCACCTTCTGTGGACACATTTCAACCTCACCAAATCAGCTAATTATTGACAGTTGGTGAAGAGGAGATTTCACTTTTTCCTCCTGTTAAACTGCTCCTAATTAGTTCCCTGTCACCACGCTGGCTCGCCCGCCGCCGCCCGTTCACAGTGCCTCATTAACCTTTTGCTCCTCTCCTGCCGCCTGCCAACAAGATGAAGACAAAAACAGATTGTCGAACAATGGCTCCGGCTTGTATGTGCAGCCCTGTTCCCCAGCCCCTCAACTCTGGAGTAACAGCGGGGTTGGGGGAGGACTGGGGATGGGGGGACAGACCGAGAGGAATCAAGGAAGGGAGAAGAGGCACAAAGAAGGACAGAGGCAGAAACAGAGGCAGGGAGGAAGGAAGGGGAGCTTGGCCAAGTTACTGCTTCTTGCTCCCAGGAGACATGAGGTTCATTAAACAAGACTGGAAGCGCTCCCAGGTAGGGAGCGCCGGCTGTCAGAGTTGGAGGGACATTTGCCATTACCCTATTCAGTCTCTTGTGGCAGCCAAGTCTATGGGTCCACAGACTGGACTCTGGACCTCCTGGAGGGACCTGAGGCACCAGTGTATGTGGGTGGGTGTGGGGAAGAGGGACACAGGCAACCACAGAAGCCAGGAATTCAGAGCCTCCATCTCCAGAGAAGGAAGGGCCAGAAAGACCATCACAAATCAGGTCCCACCATGACACAGAGAAGCTTCCACTACCTACCTGACCTAAAGTGGGCCCCAGGGCAAGCACAAGTACACTCCTCCCCCACACCTGATAGTTCTTGAATTTTTGTTTCCACCACCGGAATGGAGGCTCTCTGAGACCAGAGGTCAGTATATGACCATGCCAGAGACAGGAAGGGAAAGTACCTCCAGTCTACATGGAGGACTATAGAGCAGGGAACAGATTCTGGGTACTAAGGGCCTGCTCATGCCTGGGGCCAGCCTGGCCAAGTATGCCTGGGTTACAAGGCCCATCTGTTTGGGTTACAGGGCGCATTTGGGCAGACTCCATGTTCCCTGCACAGGCAATGGGACTGGGCCCATCAGGGAGGCCAGGTCTTGTCCTCCAGTTCTCACACAGGTCATGGGCAGGTTCCCAGGTTCATCTGCTGGCCCATCAGACTCCCCTATTCCTTCCTTGGCTCTCAGAAAACAAAGATGCACACTCCGATAAGCCCCTGTGAAAACGGACTCTGATTCCTTGTGAAAGATGGGAAGCCGAAGGGAGGACACCGGAATGTTCCTACCGGTAAGTAAGCAGCGAGTGGTCTGGGGCACACACTGAGGCCTCTTTTTACAGTGAGGTGTGGACAGGCTGAGGAGGACTGTAGAATCTTTCTGCTGGGGTACTAAGCCAGCTCTGCCATTACCAACATGTACCTCAGGCAAGGTATTTAGCCTTAATGAGCCCCAATTTCCTCCTTTGTAAACAAGGGATATTGGTGCCTACCTAGAAGAACTGCAATGTACTGGACCCTCCAGTTCCCTCCCATAGCAAACGAGGCCCCTCTACCCACTGGACTCGGGGACCCTTGGAGGCCATGCTTCCCCACCTCGGGCTAAGGGCATTCTCTCCTAATCACTGAGCTCTTGCCAAGCCTCCATCCTCCATTTCCCAGAACACTAACAAGTGAAACATTTTTTTGCTGATCTCCGATGCTTACCTATCCCTGAACTCACTTCTCCAAAGACAGAAAACTGACTACCATTTTGTTTCTTAGACTGCTGTGTCTAGCTATAGCATCCAGTCACCAAGTTTTATCAGCTGCAGGAGTTCTTTCTATGGTAGCTCACCTTGTCCTTGGTTTCCAGGAATATATTCCACCTGGGCATCTCCCCTGCCTCTGGCAGCCCCTTCCCTTTTTTGATGGCGTTTCCTCCTCCTACAGTGACTTCACCCGCTCCTTAGCTTCAGTTCCCCCTTTGTACTGAATGTTCCTTATCTCCAGCCAAATCTCAGAGCTACAGTTGCACACATCTGTCTAGTTAACGTCCCTTGATATTCATTAATACTTTGGATTTGAAGGGCATTAGGAGGACTTAATACAATAAAGAATGCAGAGTTCCCAGCATGCAGCCTGGTCTAGTGGATATTTAGTAAAGGCAGCTATTATTATTTGTAATTTAACCCTTGGTGTCACCTTAATAGGCAGGAATACTGATTTGAAAAGAACAGACAAAAGTTCCTTCCCAGCAGGTGAAGCGGTGATTGAAGTTCTTTCCCGAACATCTGGAAACCGCACCCATCACTGCAGGCCAGTCATTCTAGGAACCAGTTCCTAAACTTGATCTCCAAGTCCCCTAATTAATTAATTAGTGTTTCAGTGATTACTTCTGTTGACAGCCTTGGTGGCTTTTGGCAAGGTTGGGTCATCCCAAGCAAGTCCAGACTTATTAAGGCAAATCCCACTGGCTTCTGGGATGTGAGACACGATCCCTGTATGGCAGAAGAAGCACCTCGTTAGAATTAATTGGGAGGATAAATGGAGGAGGACGAGGTCCGCTCAGCCACTGGTTGATGGCCATGGATCACAGACAGGCCTCATACACCCGATGATGCCCACGGTAGCCTGCATCCTTCTGAGATTGACATGGCTGAGCAGGTAGCCCTGAAAATCATGCTTCTACCCTCCCTCCCTGGAGAACAAGGACCTATTAGACAATGACTATATTCTTCCCCATCTAGAGAAAGAGGCTTGGGTTGTGGTAAGAGAGCTTTGGTAAGATACCCAGGAAAACTATCTTCCATGCTCATTTGAACAGGCGTGGGGGTCAGAGAAGCTGGGCTTTGATGGGAGCCTCTGTGAGGCCCGGCAGCTGCCACTGGACCGCCTCTCTGCAGTGGGAGTGGGGATCGTGCCTCCAGTTTCCTCTCACGTTGGCACCTGGCTTCTCTGACCTGGGGCTGGCTCCATGGCTGCCCTGGACCTTCATTTCCCAGCAGAGCAAGGAGACCTTGAAATCCTTGCAGCCGAGACAGGCTCTGATTCAGTATCCTGGGTTTTTCTGCCCTGGGTCCCTCCCCATATTGGCAGGTAAAGCTTCAGGAAAGTCTCACAAGTTCCTGAAGCTTGAAGCACAACTGTGCTACATGCATGCGGACCCTCAGAACCTCACCTAGAACTTTGGGCTCAGAGACAAACAAGGACTCAAGGAGTGCCAGGCCCAGCCCCTCAGGGGTGCAGACGCCGAGGATCACTGAAAATATCCTCCTTCCTGTCAAAACTTCTAGGTAACCTGGAGCCCAGGCTGGGCTTTCCAGGGGGTGGAAGGGTGTCCCTGTCCTCATGACAAAGCTGAGCCCTGTGGGTAAGGTAGGTGCCGGCTCATATCACACATGCATTCCTACCCTGGCTTACATTGGATGGCATCCCCCAGGACCTGGGCCTGGAGGGTGGCTCTCCACCTCGTACTCTAAGGCACCAGGTCCAGGCCTCACCATCCTGCCCTCTATTGTCACCTTCCCTGACTTCCCTCCAGGAACCCTGGCCCCTCCTACTACGTCCTACTACCTTTCTGAAGTAGGTCAATCCTGAAATCACAAATTCAGAGCGTCCCTCTGGCCCAAACTCCCCTACTTCCCACCCCCGTGCTTCTCATGGACCCAGTTACTCCATACGCCACACTCATTCTTTGTCCTCTTGGGCCTACTTCTCCTGCTTGGCTTTTTGCTCACCCCTCATCCTACTTCATCTGCTCCCTACTTCTCTCCTGTCTGCTAAAGTGGGTAGAGGGCTCATGCCCTGCCAAGGCTGGTCCCTCATGTATGTTCTGGTTCCCTCCCCTCTTCCTCACCATGTTCTCAGTTTCCCTCCTGGTACTTCCCTTTTGCATTTACACAAGTTCTGGTCCCTCTCATTTGAAAAAGGGAAAAGTAAATAAATAAAAGCTCTCTGGGTTCCACATGTATTCCAGCTATTGTCCTGCTTCTCATTTCTCTCCATGCCAAGCCCCGCCTCTTTCCTGGGCCCCACTCCTTGGGTACAGGGTTTGCCTTCATTACCTGAAGGATAGCAGGTGCTCTCCACCCTCACAGGGCTCAGACAGTCCACCCAACCTCGGTCATACTCGCCTGGCCCTGCTTGTACCAGTACTGGTTTTATCCTGGTGGCCTCTACTTCTGCCCCTGAGCCCAGACCTCTCTCCTGGATTCCAGACCCAGAGCCAGCTCCCCACAGGGCATCTCCATTTGCATGGTGCACAGACTCCTCACACCCGTGGGTCCATACAACTCAACTTGCTGTCCTCCTTCAACCCCTCCCCTCCTTGTGCCTCCATCTTATTAAATAGTACCTATATTTGACTTCTGCTTTCAAAACCAGAAAGCCAAACATGCATCCTGCCGGTTCCTTTCCCTCCCACCACATGCAGTTCTTCATGAAATCCCGATGAAGCGGCCGCCCAACTCTCTCTCAAAGGCCCCACTTTTCTCGATGCCCACTGCCAACAGCCTGATCCAAGCCGCCATCATCTCTTGCTGGACGCCTGCCACAGCCTCCTGATGGTTCCTTCTCCTCCAGAACTCCAACCCAGCCTCATGACACAGCTCCTGGGACTATTCAAAATCAGGAATCAGTGGTCCTGCTTTGGATAGCCCTAGGATAACTTACTTTCTCTGCTTTGTCTTTCAAGTTCCCAACACCGCCTCACCCCAGCTCCTCATACCTGGCCCATCGCATCTCACTTCACTCTCTGCTCTCGGGACATTCCATGCACTGCCTCTCCTCAACACCTTCACACCAACTGATCCCTAGCTCCTGTGTGCTCCACCGCTTCTCACCTGGCCAGCTCCAGCCTAGACTCCAGGCCCCAGGGAACCGTCACTTCCCTCGGGGCTGTCTCCTCCCATGTCCAGCTGAGTTTCTCCAGTCTAACCCTCCTCTAGCTTCATTTGTTAGTCCTTGTTTCATCTTTGTGTTTACTGCTGGACCTCCAACTCTGAGAGGCCACAGCCTGGCCAGTGTCACTCACAGTTCTATTCTCAGTGCTTGGCACAGTGCTAAGGAGTCAGAGTTGGATAAGTCTTTGTTAATAACAACCCAAATGCACCCCTCCATTCCCTGCCCTTGACCTCCACTGACCTCTGACATCTGTGGGAAGAGGCTGATAGCCAACGGCAGGGCCAGGCCGAAGGCTGCCAGGCACACGAGGCTCTGCACAGGCAGGAGCAGCCGGGGACGAGCCTGCAGGAGAGCCGTCCTGTGAGGGAGAGGGAAAGAGGAGCCTGTGAGGCCTGAAGACCTGAAGATAGTGTGGGTTGGCTGTTAGCCACCATGCTGGATCCTACTCTGTCTCAGGGCAGAGGCAATCTGGTTCTGTAGCCAATGCCAGCCCCTAGCTAAACAGATGTAGCAGAATTCTGTCTTTGGGGCCTTCTCCAATTGAGACTCCTCTTCCTAGGCCCAGTCACGAACGACAATTCTGGTTGAATCTTTAAGCACTCAAATCATAAATGAGCACTTGTGGGGTACCCACCCACTGTGTGTCCAGCCCTGTGTCAAGAAGATCACACGCGTGGGAGACAACAAAAGGGGCTGTCTGTCCCTGCTCCTGGGGATACATGAGGGAGTTAATGAAATAGTACACAAACCAGACCATCCAGCAGAGAAGACAAAGCACATACATACATACACACATACACACACACACACACAGACACATACTCAGCCCAGAGGAGGTGGTCTTGTCCTATGTGTGGGAGCAGAAGACATCCCACTGACCATCTCATCAGCTTCAATCCAAGAGCCACAGAGAGGGGCAGAGACTTGCCCAGGGCCGAGACCAAATCTGCTGCTGCTACCTGGACTCCTGACTCCCTGAGTGCTGACACCCCAACGTGCTCCTGGTGCCCACTTTTAGGACCTTCTGCTAGCTTCATCCCCAGCATGGCACAGCTCGCCCCACTCCCTGTGGCAGGCTTTGGAGGAGGGTTCTCTGGGCAGGAGAGGCACATGAAAGTCTTCCCTCCAGAGCCTGGGTGTTCTAGGCCCAGGCCAGAAAGGGATCCCCAGACAGTGGGGACCATACCAGCTGGCAAGGTCACCTTTCCTACGCTCACCAGAGCTTTCCATAGCACATGATCCAGCAGCTCCTGTAGCGGAGACCACAGCATTCCGCTTGGTGGGAGCAGGTGGCGGCAGCACACTGGATAACTGGACTATTTGCCAGAGGATGTTAAGTGGGTACTAAATCTGACCTCTGCATCAGCCTCCATGTGACAAACTCCTGGTGTGAAGGGGATACAATAGGGGCTCTTGCCCCTCCCTACCCGCTGGAGCAGCCCAGGCCATGAACATAGGTGAGAAGCCTCCGTTCGAATTTGAATCTTACATGTCCCCACAGACCCACGTGTTAAAGGATTAGCCACCAGCATGGCGCTGTTAGGAGGTGGTAGAAACCTTAAGAGGTGGAACCTAAAGCTGGACGTGGTGGAGCACACTTGTAATCCCAGCTATTCAGAAGGTTGGGGCAGGAAGATCAAAAGTCCAAGGCCAGCCTGGCCAGCCTAGCAAGACCCTGTCTAGAGAGAGAGAGAGAGAGAGGGGAAAAGAAAAAGACAAAAAGCTGAAGATATAGCTCAGTGGTATAGTGCTTGCCTAGTGGATGGTCTTCAGGTCACTGGGACACACCCTTGAAGGGGATAATGAGATCCCAGGCCTCTCTCCTCCCTCTGCCTCCCCCTCCCCAGCAATAAGAGGATCAGATTTTCTCTGTCACCTGCTTCTGCTGTGACATGCTACCTCCACAGACCACAGGAATGGGGCCAATCAACCATGGACTGAACCCCCTGAATCTGTGAGCCAAAACAAACCCTTTTTCTTTATAATTACTTGAGGTATTTGTTACAGTGGTGGAAAGTTGACTAATATAGCCCCCTTAGGGCAGGTCCCCAGTATAGGGGCAAGCAACCCTCATATCACCTTCATCTCCTGGGATGAGAATCCCCAGAACACCTGGCTCTAAGCCTATAGCAAAACTGGGAACAGCAGTTCTCAAACTTTTTTGCACATTGGACCAGTCTAGGCAGCTGGTTAAAAATGCGAACTCCCAAGGGCTCCTTGCCCCCTGAGAGTCCGATTCCTTTGGTAGTAGACCTAGGAATTTGAATTTCAAACAAACTTTCTGGGTCTAAAATAGGTGATCCCAAGATCATACTTCCAAGAAACCCTGTTCCAGGATGTTCCTCCTCCAGTAGTAATAAAGATTCAATTACTTAACAATTTTATGCAAGAAAAAGGATCAGCTCCTGCCTTGGCTTCACTAGGTGTTCTATAACTGCACATCATTCTGAGGTTATTACCGTGTTACATACAGAAGGGGTAAGAGCCTGGTGGCTGAGCTGTCCTCTAGTCTTTCACACGGGTCCAGACCCTGGGATCTGTCCAGCTGTCAAATTAAGCCTGAGTTGAGCTATGGCTGGGGGTGGGGGGGTGGGGGGGTGGTCCACAGGATCAAGAGTAAGGGAGTGCAGTGCCCTGTCTTTCCCTCTGGTCCATGCTAGCTCCACACCTTTCCTGGAATCAGCTCAAGGCCTCCTGCACATCCTTAGGAGTCATGAAGGGACTGGAGGAAGGGTAAAACCAGTTCCGAGATGGCTTTCAGCTCAGATCTACTTCTCAAGCACACTGCGGAGTGTGGGACACAGCATATAAGCTGTGGGAAGTGCAGCTGCTTCCTGTTCCAGTGGCAATGACAGGAGGGGATGATGTTCCAGGAGACAGCCCTGAGGGTCTCTGAGGGCAGGGAAGGGTGACAGGGAGAAAGAGTGAAATTTCCTTCAGGCAGGTGAGGGGCAGACTTTGGGCTCCCACCTTGAAACTTCCAGAGAGGCAGAGGGCATTTCATAAATCCCCTTCTATGTGGGTTGTGACTTGGACTCCTTCCTCAAGGTGGCCAGCTGCAGTCTCCTGTGGGCAGAGAGCCCAGGAAGCCTCAGGTCTATGCCCCAACTCAGGAAAGTAGCAGGCCCAAGGCTGTAAGCAAACCGGAGCCCAGGAGTCCCAGCCCCTAGCAGGCAGAGAGTGAACACAGCAGGGTAGGGGGAGGGGAAGAGGAAAGGGAAATGGCAGGGAGGGACTGGGAAGGCAGCTGGGGGAGTTAAAATATGCAGATGGAGAGATGTGCGAATGCCTGGAAAAAGGAAAGACCTGGATCCCAGGGAATGAAGAAGGATG
>PVJO010001826.1:0-98753 GCA_004026905.1 Hystrix cristata
TCATTCTTTATGGCAGAGTAGTACTCCATTGTATAAAAATACCACATTTTCTTAATCCATTCTGCTGTTGATGGGCATTTGGGCTGCTTCCACGATTTAGCTATTACAAACTGTGCTGCTATAAACATGGGTGTGCATATATCCCTGCGGTATAATGATTTTAATTCTTTTGGGAAGATACCAAGAAGGGGAATAGCTGAGTCAAATGGAATCTCTAGTCCTAGTTCCCTGAGGAATCTCCACACTGATTTCCATAGTGGTTGCACCAGTCTACACTCCCACCAACAGTGGAAAAGGGTTCCTTTTTCTCCACAGCCCCTCCAGCATTTGTTATTGGCTGATTTGTTGATATTAGCCATTCTTTGTAGAGTGAGGTGGAATCTCAGGGTTGTTTTGATTTGCATCTCTCGAATGACCAGTGATGTTGAACATTTTTTCATATGTCTATCTGCTGTTTCTACTTCTTCATCTGAGAAGTGTCTATTCATTTCTGCTGCCCACTTTTGGATTGGGTCTTTAAATTTGGGAGGTCTGATTTTTTTGAGTTTTTAGATATTCGAGATGTTAGTCCTTTGTCAGAGGAATAGCTGGCAAAAATTTTTTCCCATTCTGTGGGTTGTCTCTTCACTTTGTTGGTAGTTTCTTTTGCTGTGCAAAAGCTTTTTAACAAGATCAGGTCCCAGTTGTTGATTCTTTGTGATATTTCCTGGGCAACTGGGGATTTGTTCATAAAGTCTTTGCCTACACCTATGTCTTCAAGAGTTCGACCTATTCCATCTTCCAATAGATTTAGTGTTTCTGTTTTAATATTTAGATCTCTGATCCACTTTGATTTTAGCTTAGTGCAAGGGGAAAGATACGGGTCTAGTTTTAACCTTCAGCATGTGGCAAGCCAATTTTTCCAGCACCATTTGTTAAAGAGACTGTCTTTCTTCCAGTGAGGTTGTTTGGCCCCTTTGTCAAAGATAAGGTGACTGAGAGTGTTTGGACCTGTTTCTGCACCTTCTAATCTGTTCCATTGGTCCTGGGGTCTGTTTTTGTGTCAGTACCATGCTGTTTCTATTACAGTAGCTTTGTAGTATAGTTTTAGGTCAGGGATTGTGATGGCCCCTGCTTTGCTTTTGTCGCCCAGAATTGCTTTTGCTATTCTAGGTTTCTTTTGGTTCCAAATGAATTTTAGGGTTGTCTTCTCTAATTCTGTGAGGTATGCTATGGGTAATTTAATTGGGATTGCATTAAATCTGTATAACAGTTTTGGGAGTATAGGCCTGAGATTTTCAAACTCAAGTAGCTCTTTGTGTGTCATCTAAGTGAGAATACTATGGCAGTGTCTCAGAACTGGTTAGTTAAATGTCTTGTTTATCCACTTATTTTCATTATAGCTGCCAGCTCTAATGTAAATTTAAGAGGACCATAGCACAATTTTAATTTTTAAATTGTGGATGTGTTTGGTATCAATGAAAGAGAAACGCTAACTGTAAATGGACACAGCCAACACAATGCAAGTTAATGATGTTCACGTGTCTCCCGCCAATGTTACTTCGAGACGTAACTTACCAACACTCCTGACTTTTCAACCAAGTTAGGCAGTTCCATAAAACAGACCTTCTCATTAATGCCACTATTACCAATGCTCTTCACTCCCTAAACTGCCCTTCTCTTCTAGACACAATGATCTCATTCTTCTGCCTTCACTAAAGTTACTGGTAGCGTTTGTCCTCCCTCAATCCTGTGTCATCACTCATTTTTTTTATAACATACAGATTTCCTTTTTGACCATTTTCCAGCAGATTAAACAATAAATGCAACTCAAAATTCACCTCCAGAAGAGGCACTCTTGATTTTTCCCTCACGTGTAAAAATATCCGTATCCTTGAAAGGAGGTTGCATTCCACACAGTCTTCACTTCACGGTTACATTGTACTGTGGATCGGGGACACCTGGGCAGGGTTTCATGTCATGGGCAACTATTTCATCACACACACAGGAGCAGGCAGACCACCCTGTGTCTCTGGCATACTGCCTGATGTCAGGTGGCACCCAGTCCAAACTTCGATTCACGTTTGAAAGAAAGTAGACGTGTGACTCACAGTTTGAGCAGCTACCAGACCTGCTTTAGAATAAGGCAGAGAAAGTCATAAGCATGGAAGGGGCTGATATACCCGGCCTCAACTTCTATGGCACTTCACTGACAGCCCACTACCACTCACAGACATAATTTCTTAAGGCACTTGTAGTAAACAAATTAATGTGCCTATTAGGTCTCCTGCCAGCATGACCCAGTAAAGTAAGAGCTTATACTGGAAGCCTCTGTGCTCTGTACAGGCCTTTTTCCTAATCCTCTGGTCCTCAGCATAGATTACAACCCCTCTCTTGCCACCTTCCAAGTTCCTAAGTGCACGGCTGGCCTGAGCTTGTGTTCCTTCAGCCTCACAGCCTCCACGCCGGCCACATCACACACAGGAAAGACAGACACTGTGTACCAGCAGCCCTCTATAAAACATACAGAAAGCTTTACGCTATCAGAGCAATGAAGGTGTTATTTATGACTGTATGCACAACCATCTCTGTCACAGAAATCTTTCTTGGAGACCTCTATGATAAAACTGACTCTACCTAGAAAAGCACACTCAGTATTTCAGTGAAAGTAATTTTTTTCCAAGATTGTGATGAACATAACTTCAAAGAAGGGTCTGTCTATGTAACTAAAATGGCTTGTGTCTTAAATATCTAGCATACTATGTTGATGTGTTTTGTTTTTTGTTGTTTTTTGCAAATAGATTTTAAAATGACTGATAAATAAATACATTAAAAAAAAGATTGCAACTCAATGAACTAAATAAAATCTGGGTAAACTATGTCCTGCTCTAGCAAATAATCCAAACAGCAAGTCTAGAGACATATTCTGAGGTAATCTTTATTATCTAGCTAGAACTTTTAGCCTTTAAAAGAAGTCAGCAGCCAAAAATTAACATTAACTCAAATTACTATACTGTAATACTATAAGATAAGGCTTCAGAAGTCATAGTGAGGACATTATGGAAAGGAGTTTAATATAATGATGTCTCCTTTTACTGACATGTATTTTTAAGGAGTTCAGAGTGATAGTTCTAGGTATGTGTAAATGTGTAATGATCAGTTCCGGCTCCTTAAACATTCTAGTTCTTTACAATATATACTAAAGTTGTGACAGTATGCAACAATTCTTTAAATCCATTGATTTAGGGCATACTGGGACAGTAAACATTAATAATGTTTTCTTGCATATTATGAAACACGGACAGAGACACACATTGGAAAGTCTTTTTTTTTTTGGAATGTCATTTCTAAACCTCCACTACTTTCTTCTAGAGCTTCCTATCCCCACTCCTATTGCAAATGGTGCCCCTGAAAAAACTTAAGGGAAAGAACTCTTTCCTCACCTTACTACTCTGTCAATTACCTTAATATATTAACCTATAACAACTATGGATACAAGAAGCACTTTGTAGAGTTGTACAGCACACACCCTGCATGGTGTAGTGGCCATACCCATTTCGCTTCCCGGCTTGGAAACCCAAATGGTTTAACTATTTCTTTACGCATCTGCAGTGAACATGCCCTCCAGCCCTACATACTACGCTTCCAAATTATCTTTGCTTACCATCTATGGACAAAAGCTAAAGTGATTTTATGTAAGACTTAAAAAATTACTCTACATAAATTATATCTGCTTCAAGAATACAAACTGTTCTCTCAAATAAGAGTTTGACTCCCAGAGCAACGATATACGTAACAATATAAAATACAAGGAGTGATCAAAGTATATGATGAACATTTAAATTTCAAAAACTGATTACAGTAAAAGATACATCGCTAAGAACAATGGGATAAGTGTGTTCAAAGCAAATATTCTGAGGGGAATTAATGGCAATGTGTCTTTTTCTGTACTTAATTTTTATATTCACTTTATTTTTTAATCACACCTTGTATACAATAACTACTTGTATAAATATCAATAGGTTTTTCTAAAAGATTTATGATAAAAATCATAAAAACATTTATAACACTAAAATTGCTTGAAGCAGGGAAGACTAAGCTTTCACAGGCTCTACCAATATCACAAATCAAGGAACAATATTCATGTTTGTGCAGCCCAAGTAAAAGTATATCACCAAGACAACCCTCATCTACCTAGAAAGACAACAAAAATGGAAAAGTAGAGAAATACGATGTGGTAAATTTATTAAAGTCAAATGAGGACTTCAATAAAGGTAATGAATCTGGAAGCACGGTGACAGATTTTCTCCAATACATATAACCCTTCTTATCTCATGAAATCAGATGTCAAAATAACTTCATGAAAATTAGCTAAAAATACGAAAATGCAGAAAATACTGTGACTTGAAACTAACTGTTCAAGGGGAACTAACCACTAAGAGAAAATGAGCTGCACTGACAAAGAGAAGGCTCAGTGTACTCATTTTATAGACTGAAATTGATTTCCAGGTTGGTGTGGAAAAACATCTGTGAACTAGCTGTTTTATAAACTGGCTAACAGCTGAGCACAGTAGTGCACACCTGTAATCTCAGCACTCGGGAGGCTGAAACAGAAGGATCGCCTCAAGTCCAAGGAGAGCCCAGGATAGGTAATGTATTCAAGGCCAGTCTGGAATACACAGCAAGACCCTGTCTCTAAACGACAACAAAGAAAAAAAACCGGGCTGATAGTAACACCTAATCTGTACCAAAACTGAGTGTTTTCTTGGAGAGAAATATCTATGAATCATGAATGTCAACTTTTAACATAGAACCAACAGACTGATTCTTTCTCACTAAAACAACAGCAGAACTATTCCTAAGGCAACATCCCCAAAGGAAACAAACAACTGGGCCAGAGCAAATGTCGCCAAGTACAACACGAAGGAACAGCCTATATATAGTGCTGACCTGTCATTCAGCCTGCAATGCCAACCCTTCGTCCCAGTAAAGCACCGACTCGCCAGCACTTGACATCCAGTCAGCCAGAGTAGCTTATGTCATCTTTTAAAACAAACAGACAAAGAGTCCAACGACGCTCATGAAATAGGTCTGAACTGCAAGTCCTCCTCTGAAACAGCAGTTTTCTGAACACTAGGTTCTCTCTGCAGAAGTCCCAACAAGCCGTTACTGGTTAGTGGATGGCAGGAAGCAGCCATGGGCTCTTCCTGGGCAAAAGCTTCATTCCACAGATTTTGTTTCTGCAACACACACTAAACGGAGTCAAAAATGAAGTCACTGACTGTGGTTCTCCACATGATGTATAAATTCCAAATCATATTCACTATAGCATGATTTATAATGAAAAATTTAAAAATTACTCAATAGGGGCTGGGGATTTAGCTCAGTGATTAGAGTGCTTGCCTTGCAAGCACAAGGGCCTGAGTTCGATCCCCGGCACCACAAAAAAAAATAATAATAAAAAAAATAAAAATTACTCAATATCATTTATTAATAGTAGAGAGTTCAAATAATGAATCATTAAATGGCCATAAAAAGTTATAAAGAGTACATCTTTATGAAGAATTTTAATATAATGTGGCAATATGCATATATGCACATATTGTTGACCTGGTATAAGACACCGAATTGTATGTAAAGTATGAATTTATATACACAGACCACACAAAGAATATGAGAGAAAAAAACTAGAATACTAAAAATCAATCATCTTTGAATGAGAGAACTTCAGCTGATTTTTTCCTTCTCTTTATCTTTGAAAATGTATACAGTAATTGTTATTACTTTATATAGCAAAATTATGTATAATTCCAATGCTAAAATATTGTTTGCCTGTACCCTCCAAGACTCAGACAGATCCTCCAAGGGACAAAATAGCAAGCCACAGTCGAAGGGGAAGAACATTCAACTCTCCACTGCCCTGGGAAACAGAGCTCCTAGAATTACAGGTCCACAGGTCAGTGCAGGAAGGAATTCTAGGCAACAGGACTTTAACTGTGAACGCAGGTATTCGCTCCACCTACCTCAAAGCACAGCAGTGAGGTTAAGTGATTCAATGTGCACAGGACATTACAATGGTGCCTGGCAACCTGGAAGCACCGTAAAAGCCTTAGCTGTCTTGTTGTCCTCATTTTATTACTATTATTACCACTATTACTGACTCTATTACTATTACCACTCTCAATGTTCATTTCTATGAGCAATGCTACTGTTAAGAACAACAAACAAACAGAAAATGGAGATTCCCTCCCTCACGGGGCCATTTTCCAAAGAGAAGAATGCTCACCAATCTGACCTTGGAGACACAGAGAGCAAAAGGCAGGAGCGCTGCCCCAGCAGTGAGGTCTGGTTCAATGTGATACTCCTCGACACTCTCTCTCATTACAGTGTCAGGATTCCAAAGCCCACCCACAAGTAGGCCCACCCTATCTACAATGTAAAACTACTCCTCCCTGTCTCACTGGCACTATTTGTAAAAGCTGCTCACACCTTTAAAATAGATTCTTAACATAACCCTAATCCATTCAGAATTACTTATCCAGAATATACTAGAATATTTTCATAGAGGAGTTAGGTGACAGAGAAAGTTGCTATACTTTAATGAATTTATTCAATCTAAATATTTAATAATTGTAAAATAAAAATACCTAGGTAAAAACCTTTAGTACAAATAAAAATAGTTCTTTGTAAAAAATACAAAATTAGGAGGGAAAGATAACTACTGAGACTCAGGAGCTATTCTGAACATAGTGGTCATGTTTTAGTAGATGAGCCCCTAACATGTTCTGCCCAGGGCTGATCAGGACACAGGTGTACACCCTGCCCCAGGCTGAGCCAATCAGACTGTACTCCGAAGAATTCCACAAAAAGACGCAAGCACTACAACCAAATGGTGTGAGCAGTAGACACAAGGGTCATAAATCAACAGTCAGCACATACAAGCCAAAGTCACATGGAGAGAGAAATTAACAGCCTTCAGAGAGTGGAAGCCAACCACAGACAGATGCAAACATGAGAGGCCACATGGTCCCGAAAGCAGAGAGGTCCAGAGCAGCTCCTGTCTCCATCTCTCGTCCCAAGTGGTCTCAGTGAACTTTTGTTGACTCTTTTCAGATGTTTATGAGACGGCCTGCAATATTCTTATTAAAGTTACTTCTTCTCTACCTAAGCCATCCTGGGAATGAACCAGTGTGCTCTGAAACACAGCCGATGAGATCATGTAATAAATTAACGTGTCACCAGCATGTTTTTTGTTCTTGCCCTTTGTTAAAGAGATAGAAACAGTGCTTACAGCATAACACAGGCATTTCTTGAAGATTTATATGTAACAACCCCAAAGTACTGCCATGCTTTATATCAGCAAAATAATGCTGTGAAAGGACTCAACTCTGCAAAAGAATTTCAAGCTTCATGGATCGTTACAGAATGTCTATACAGTACCTGCTTCTTGGAAGAAACATGGATTCCTTAATGAACACGGAACCAGAGAGCAGGATATACCAGCAGGTCCCAATATCATCAGGACTGAAAAGAAAAGGTAACAGCATGAGATGATTATCTGCAACAACAAAAACCAAAACATAGATATAGCATAGTACAGCACCCATGTTACTTTTAGAATCATAAAGAACAATAGCAATAAAATAGATACATAAAAGTAACACTTTTCAACTACTAGAATCAATTTTTAAATTATTTTTATCTCTGAAATAAGTTATTTATTGGCACAGTTATGGGTTATAAATGTTCCTTATGCCTATATAGCACCTACCATTCCAAGTTTTATCTTTTAGTTTGATTTTCTGAGTAGGAAATACTTTCACTTGCTTCATGAAATAAAAAATGCCAAGATGAGAAGTCAACCTTCCCAGTCTTTTCCCCCAGCTACCTCGTTTCCACAACACCGAGTACTCTTCTCTCAGAATTTCTTCATGTACATGTACACACACATACTCATTCCCTCTTCATCTTCATGAACAGAAACAACGGCACACCCTGCACACTGCTGCTTCCCTGCTGGTAACTCTGGGGGACGTCCCACTGAAGCCAGCTTTCTGGTGCATTTTCACCTCTGCAGGGCACTCCGTTCTGCTGCATTATGTTCCTCAGCTGGCTTAAGCAAACACCTACCAACCCTCATTTCTGCTGTTTTCAAGCACACGCAATTATGTAGGATCAGGTAAAAATTGCAAAGAGCAATCTTGAACATACAGAAGCAACTGGCAGATAAAGTCCCACAGGACAGCTGCTGGGTCAAAGGGTGCACATGCTGTGAGCTTTCCCGAGGCTGACAAGTCATTCTCCGTGGCAGGCAGCAATCTACACGCCTACCTTCTTCCCTCAACCTCACAAATGTACTTTGTCTCGATACACGAAAACTAAGAACATTACGCTGAGGACTTTGCCGGTGCTTAGAATACTACAGAAAACAAGACCCTGCCCTCATAAAGCCTGAATTTAAGGCTCACCAAGAAGAGCACACTGAAGGGAAAGGGTAAGTGAGCCGTGCGGCTGCCAGAGAGCCCTGTGGCCCGGGCTCACGCAGGGCGGCCCCTAGTCCGAGCCAAGGCCCCAGATGCATCGCCTAGTGAGGCAGCTGTGTGGCTACCACCAGCTGCGAGTGGCAGGCCTCTGGGAACCATGGTGCCACACATCACAGGGCTCTTCATCAACTGGAAGATTTCTGCCCAACTGCACAGGAAAATATCTTATCTCCATTTGACTTCATTTCTCATTTATTTTTCTTAAGAGCATCTTTTTCTCTTATGTTCATGAGCCATTTCTATTTCTATGAAATCAATTTATAACTTTTAACCAGTTACAATTACTTGTGAGGTTTTCTTTTCTGGGAGTATTTCGTACAAATTCACTTCTTCCGTCGCCATGTTCTCTCTTACATGGTGGCCCACCACAATGCTGTAGCGGGTACTTTTCCTACTTTTACTTGGCCCAAACTTGTTCTGCACAGCCTGTTTCTTTTCCTACCTTTAATAAAATTTTGCTACCATTTAAAAAAACTTCACTTTTTGAAAACATAAGCAGTGAATACCTCCCCCCATTAGCAGCTTACCCTCTGACTCGGTCTGTGATGCTTTTTGGCACCAGTAAGTTAATCTATTTTACACAGTCAAGTCTGTCAAACCAATCAGGATACAGGCTTAACGCCTATGAAAATAAAATCCCCACACAGCCACGGTCTCTCCCACACACGACAGCCTGAGCACGGATGTCCCAGTTCCGTGATACTGCTCCGCGGCACAGCCTCCCTCGCTCAGGGCTCCCGGCTCCCAGCTCCGACCCAAAGGGCACACCCCTTCTGCCAGGACACCCCGTGAAGCCGCACACTGCGCTTCCCGCAGCCCGGTGAGTCACATGTGCGCCCCAAGGGTACCCTGGCCGTTTCTGACAAGGCCGTTCCTTCTTTTGGTAAATGAATTAATTCCAGAAATTTCTAAAGGACACTAAATCTTACTTACAATTCTCAAAGACTGAGCTGTACCACCAATCACCATCACCTAGTCCTTTCCAGTGTGCTATCCACTTCTGAAGTGAATCTGCATTTGGTTTTCTTATCTTCCCAAGTCCATTCTTAAGCAAAGAAGGGAAATAACGCAGCCAAACAAAATGAAATACAAACAGATCGTCATAAAATGATCAATTCACCTTCCAGGGTAATCAGAAATCCTCTGAAGTTATCGAAAATCTATGGTTTCTATCACCTCAAGTCTAAATGGGAATGTCAAGTTTATACTTGCAATGATGAGAAAGACGCAAACAAAAAAGCCAATTCCACATTTTCCTGACTTTGTTTTCTAGTGCACCTCAGAATAACCCATCGCTCCTGGCTGGCTGCTTCCCTGTCTGCTCCCTCTTCTGCCGATCTGTTCACAAGGTCTGCCACTCCTTCTGCCCAGATAGCTCGAGCCCTATTTCTTTAAGAAAGTCTTCCCATTCACTGTTACCAACTGCCAAAATGCTTATCCCTTCTAATTTCATTCCGTTATCTACTTTCTCTGTGACTTCTTGCATTTGAAGTATCTTCCTCCAACTACACTGAACTTCCTTCCGAGCAAGAGTCACTGTGCTGCACCCAGCAGAGCCTGGGCGGCACCCTGGCTGTCACTCGCCTGGCAGAGCTCACGCCCACAGCTCTGCCCAGGAGAAGCCCAAGCCTGGCACAGCACGCGCAGGAAGCAGGGCGGTGCCAGCAGACATCCTGGGCCTCACAGCTTGCAGAGTCCTTCCTGCTGGCCTGGTGACCCTCGTGAGGTTGAATCCTGAGATTCTCGCTCCTCGACTACAAAGAGGGTATCAACGGCTTCTTTAAAAAGTTAACTGATTTTAATGAGACAGTGCATATCACTGCAAGAAGTACCTCAACTTAAAAAACAAAAGGCATTGGTTCTCTTCATCTCCTTTCCTCTTCCAACTGTCTACAGCTTCACTCCTGCCCACATTCCTATCCCGAGTCCAGCCCACTTCGCCATACCATACTTTCTCGGCACACACCGCAGGGCCTTTGGACAAACCTGCTGTTCGGCCTCTGAACAGCACCTTTATCTGGCAGTCTCCAAGATATCCTGGGAGCCCCTGGGTTATGGCCAGCCCCTCTGAGCGCCTAGGAATCCTGGCCGAGCCATCTCTCTCCATGCTTGCCAGGGCACTTCTGCCAGCTGGCTTGGAGTGTCACGACTACGTATTCTAGTTCTTCTCCAGTAGCTTCTGAATTCCTCTAATTTATCAACACTCACAAACATACACTACAAACTACACAGACTAGCGTGAGGAACAAACTGATAAACACTGATTCAGACAATGCAGTAAAGTGAGTTTTGATGTACTCCTGATGGGAACAGCCTAAGAACATCCTCAGCAATGTCCTGGAGGACCACAAGGCGGCAGTGTCTCCACATGAAAGAGCACAAGAGCTGGTCCAGTTTATTCCTAAAGCAGGAAGCTAAAGCAAGTGGTGAAGTGAAACTCGATGAGGGGGTGGGGGGATCAAAGAATAAAGCTAACAATAAGAAACTGACTAAATCAGCAAAAACTATTATTTGTGGCAAGAAAGTAATTTGTGAAAAAGTTACTTTAGTTCAGCTATCACTACAGTACGGAAACTCAGGCAGAATCCAATCAGCCAGAAAGTTAGGAAAGCAAGAACTGGCTAGTAGGGCAAGGAGCCAGAACAGGGGGGGAGGGGCTGGAAGAGCGCTGTGGGCAAAGGACACTGAGGCCAGCGCAGCCCTCAGCTCAGAACTGCCAGCCACAAACACCCACATCGGGGGCAGGGACAAGTAGAAGCTGAAATACTAATGGTGCACACGCAAAATCCAGGCAGTCTGGGACCAGAAGCTGGTGCCTTTCCAAGATGCTGCCGACAAATACAGAACGAGGAGCGTGCTGGAATACCAGAAGGCATCGCACCCACGCCAGCAAACATCCCACAGTCAAAGGGCCCAGGCAGCAGGGAGCACCTCTCGATGCCTCACGCGGATACCAGACGAGAGCGTCCAACGCGGCGACTGTGCTGTGGAATGGCAAGGCAAGCACCAGCAGAAAATCCAGACACAGCAGTAGAGAAGGGCCATCCGGAGCGCAGAGGGACAACTGGAAGTGAAAAAGCAAGCCCATGCAATGTTGCCCAATGCCATGAGGGACCACACGCAGGTAGCAAGGTTGCTGGCATCTGGACAAGAGCGGGCACAGCCACCACTTTGCAGCCACTGCCCCACATTCTGAGCTTAAAAACCAGAAAGGGAAATCAAAGATTCCATTAACTATGGGGAGACAACCAGCAGAGAAGCCCAGAGGGCCAGCAAGCGGCAAACAAAGGCAGAAAAACGCCCATCTCCAGGCCTGGGTCCACAACCCCCCCAACAGAACCCACCAAACAGTGAACCCAGAGAACATGATGCCACCCTGTGTCACACTCTGCAGGGCCCCCACCTCTGAGGGTCAGTGACGCTAACTTCCTTGCGACAGGCTGTCCTGCACCCTTCTGTAGGGCTCTGGTGGGTAATCCAGGGTCAGAGGTTTTCAGTTTCGAGACCCTGAGACTTCCCACTTCCTGCCCACTTCAACCACGTTCACTACTGCTGTGAGCAGGGCAAGACCTCCCATGAACAAAGTGTTCTGTGGCTTAAAAAAGATGTCCTGACGATGGCCATCTTCCAACACACAGATGGTTTTCCAGACACACAGCAACTCTAGTCTCTTAATAATACATGACATCACTTCTACTACTGCAAAGTTTAATAATTATTTGTATTTGTTTTGCTCCTCTAGTAGGCCTCTAAGATATATAAGCTCAGACAAAATCTATATTACTTATTTTTGTGTAGCGAATGGCACAAAGTAAACTTAATCAATAAATTAAAACAACACAGCATAGTGAGTGATCCTGCCAATGAAACCAGGACAAAAGAAATTTAAGTGCACATACTGTCTTCACTCAAGCATAAGGTATTCATCATATTTCAGAGAGCATTCTACCAAGAATTAAAAGCTTCCACCATTTATATTTCTACCTTCAGTACAGGTGGAAGTGGAAAATAATTGTATTATTATAAAATAATAAAGCTCATAATATTAAACTGTATCTAAGTATATAAATGTCCACAATATAAAAGCAAGTACCATTTAAAAGGTTGAAGGCAATTTTTTGTCCTAGTCCCTAAAAGATCTAAATTGTAAGGAAAACAATTCACGCTTAAAAATTGGGTGGGGGGAAATATGTGATTTTAACATATAAGTTGCTCAGAAAATCTTTATTCTCCAATCAGTAACAACTCATTTCACGGGCCAGAATCCAACAAACAGGGTATGTTAGTAAATCAAAGAAACCTGGAAACTGATGAAAATATCTAGTACATTTGAGCTTTATACTGAAAATCTAGGAGACATAGTGGATGTCAGATTTTTTTTAAATGGTAATAATTCACTTAAGTAGCAAAGTGAACAATAATATAAACTCCTTAATAACTAATAAAGCCAGAAATTCTATAGGCTCATTAAAGCAATCATTCTTAAGATTACAGAATCCATCTGAAAAATGAAAGAGAACAATACATCAGCGAGAAATTATCTGATAAGGTTTTATTCAGTGAAAGAAAAATCAATGCAAATTACTTATTACAATACTTCAAATCAATGATTTGGCTATACTGCGGGTAGAAAATTATATTCCGGGGCTTCGAACAAAGCTAAAACACCAACTCTTTTGAAAAGGTCATAAAATTAATTTACAAATTTGTCTTTGAGACTAAAGCACTGAAATTCCACCCTCCTCAGGTGTCTGGAAGCCAATCAGTTTGCAGCACCACTAGCTCACATTTACCAGAAAAAACAAAGTAAGCCATATTTGTCCAGTATTAAACAGTATTAAACAGAGGCTTCTATTCATTAAGCAGTTTCACAGAAAACTCAAAAAATCTAATACCTAATGATGTGTAAGCAGTCATTATTAGGAAGTTAGACCACAAAGATGGTCTTTATCCACAGACCAAAGGAATACCTTCTTTTGAAATCAACAATCTCAAAAACTAACAACAGAGAACAGACCAAACAAGGTGCTAATCTCTGTGCCGAGCATGGCAAATGTCAACCCTCGCCCTTGTGGGATGTACGGGCTGACCATGCAGGTCTGGGGGGGTGCTGGAGACTGAACCCAGTTAGCACATGCAAAACCAGGGCTCCAGTGCTGAGCTTCATCTCAAGTTCTCTTTATTTTTTATTTTGATACAGAATTTCCCTAAATTGCCCAGGCAGGACTCAAACACGCTATCCTCCCACCTCCACCTAAGTAGCTGTGATTACAGGTGTGTGCCACCACATCCAGCCTAATTATACTTTTTTAATATTTTATTTAAATGCTGGCTATATCTTCCTGGGTAAGAAAGGAAAGGAGATGAAGTATTTTGTGAGAAAAAAAGAAGAATGTAAGTAGATGAGTGTGTAATAATTTAAAACAAAACAAAACTATAATGTAAAATAAAATAAAAAGTTTTGCTGTATCCAGAAGAAAAGAAAAAGAAAAAACAGTGTACTCATTAAAGGTGGTGAGAGTCAATCCTGGAAGACCCTGCAGCTGTTTCCATCTGCAGGAAGAGGGCCAGGAGGAGGAAATGGGGCACAGAGACGAGGACAGGAGAGTCGCTTTTTGCAGGAGAAGGAGCATTCCTGCCTGCTGCAGGCCTGAGTGGGACAGAGGCAAACACAAACAGAGGACCTGGGTACTGGAGGACAGAAAGTGGCTCGAGGCAGTGTGGGCAGGAGAGGTACAGGAAAGGGGAGTCGAGGGTCAGCAGCCTCGAGAGAAGGGGCAGCTGCCTCCACAACAGAAACCCAAGTCAACAAGTGAAAGGCTGCTAAACTTAATGAGAATTCAGCTGAGGCTTCTCGCACTAAACTACACATTTACAGATTTAAATGAAAACGCCTTAAAGGACTAAGCAAGCCTCCACGCAGCTCTTTCACAGAGGAACAACTTCCTCCCAGGAATAAAGAGAAACTCCTTCACAAAGCACTATGCACACTCTTAGAAACCAAAGTGCTCAGTCCAATCCATGTGGCAAGTGGACACGGAGGCATCGAGGCACAGGCGTGTATAATACAGGACGGGTGTACACTGAGGTAGAGGCGTATGCAGTACAGGATGGGTGGGTGTATGTGCACTTTCTCCAGGGACTGAATTTCTGACCTAAAGGCTGTGAGCACTTTAACTCTACATTAAAATACACCGGTGAAGACAGCTGGCCATGAAAGAGAAACTGCAGCAAGACAAGCAAGCTCTGAGACACTGTACTGAGAGACACCCCCAGGTTCCAAGAGTTTTTCGCAACAAATTACCAACTGACACTCTTCTACTTATGAATGCTATGCTGCCAATTGACTATTATCTATTCAGTCTTTCCCTATTTATGTGTCTCACTTCAGATTAAATTCTTAAAGCAATTATAAACTAAGGTCCCTTGGTTTAGACATTTACACTTTCAACTTTCGTTTCCCAAGACAGTAAAATATCAGACGTATTACATGATAAGTGGAAGAAAGGCAGAAATTACCCAACAGTCTTTTCTATTGTACAAAGTCCAATGAATATTTTCTAACTCTCTAATGCAAACAAATACAACTCGGTTCTAAACAGTGAATTCTAAATTCTGAAAGATGCATTTTATCAGAATCACAACCCCCTGTCTCAATACGATGTGAAATGGCATTCCTGTCGTCCTGTATTAAAATAAGAGTACTATGAGAGTGAGTGAATGCACTAAAGAAAAGTTTAAAGCAGCTAAAAATCGGCAGACAAAAACACAAATTATCAACACCATCTGATGACAACAACACTGGCAGTTAACACACTTGCGCACTTAAGTCACGGACGCACTGCTCTTGACAGCTCATCCGTGTTACCGTGCCTTAGCCTCATGCCGGCCCTGAAGGGCAGGACTATGACCACTTCCACTTTATAGATGAGAAAAGCGGGGTAGAGAGGTAGATCAAAGAGCACTGTGTTTACCTGGTGAAATTACCACAGCGCTAATGTAGAAGTCATCAGCACACAAATATAATGAGGAAAATGACTACTCATCTCTTGACCGTAAAACTGAAGTCTCGAAGTCTTCAATATTCTGACTGTACTCTGTTCTTCAAACGCAGCTCAGTGGAAGACAAGAACAAACATTTCCCCACAAGGTAACAACAGGTCCCCAGAAGAGTGGCACTATGCTTATGACATCACCACAGATTGATGCACACCACAAATACAGGTGTTCTTTCATTTTCAAAATAGACTTACAAACTGGTAAGCACAGAAGCACATCTGTTCAAGGATCACAGAAGAAAAAAATTCGATCAAACTTCATCATGAGCCTGGCCCAATAGCAGGAGTCCGATTATGCCTATCGATAATTAGCTGTCAGTTTTGGTCTTATGAAATCAGGTTTTATTGACTATCCTCAGGCTTTTCACTGCCAGACTTCTTCCACATGGGTCTCTCTGTACATACTGTTTCTGATGACAAAGAAAAAAATGTTCCTGTAGACCACTGGACAGGTTTCTGACACCCGGCCCACAAGGCACAGCTGCAGTGAGGTGCTTCTGTTTCCCTCCCAGCACTTTTCAACCCTCTGTGCAAATCTATGTTCCCACAGCTATTCTGGTTGCTAGTTTCTGTGGTCATTTTCCTTCCTCCTATCTCCACCTCTCGCAATAGATATGGACTCTAAGGGACAAAAGATGTATTTTATTTATTCAATAAATATTACTGTAATAGGCCTGAAAGGGAATCATTATGTAGTAAGTGCTTTGAAAAACAGGAAGCAAAGTCAACAGAACAACAGTCAACCACGGCAAATATCACCAAACAAACAATGTGTCTGGTAAATCACAGTTTGTGTATCTTTAATGAGCCACTTATCTACTATGTTTACCACATTCTTAAAAACTCAGCGGTCATTTTTTATGAAGTATGTTACGCATCTTGAGGGGATATCAGTACAATTTTAAAAGAGAAACTATACCTGAAGAGATGTGGCAGCTTATTTTCCTGTTTCAAAAAGTGGTACGGACTAAAACATGCCGCTTACTATGCTATCTTCATGTCTCATCTAGTGTAGTTGTGAGAATATTTGTTTTGTTCTGTTGGAAAAATTGTGTACTATTTCCTGTGATAAAAATGACACATACTCCTAATACGCAATGGTACCTCTGACCCACACTTAACAGATAAAGATGATGCAAACTTATCAGGAAATGACTGTAAACTCTCATTTTACAACCGGAAACAGCTGAGATGTTTCACATTTCTAAACTACGAAAAGTTGACACAAAAACAAGATAATGCTGACTTTTACTAATACTTCTTTGATACTTTAAGGTAATTTAGTCACTGCATTATACATTGTACAAACAGGAAAAAAAAACACCTACTAGTATAAAACTTCATTGGCTTCATGTCTTTCATATCTCACAGTTTCACACATTAACCTGTAAAAGGGAGAAAAAGATGAGTTCAACATCTGTCACTAAAACACATTAAGACTTTGAAAACTCAAATGAACCATGTAGTCTTGAAAGTTAAGACTACTGAAATGGCTCATTACAGTCATTAGCCTCAAGACACATATTATTCACCCCTGTGTCAACAAAATGAAATAAAACTCTAATAACACATCAGCTCTGCCATGCTTATTTGGTGCTATGTATTTCATACTTTGCTAGGGGCATGTGGCCAACTTAATGTTCCCTTGGGTAAAAAGAGAATGAGAGGGAACCCTAAAGCCAGAAAGAAAAACCTATTAATTTAAAAAGTGGTAACATCATTCACAGCTCAGCATTAACGGCACTTACCAGTATGGAATTCCAGATAAAAGCACACTTCTACTGACTCAGTATTTGTATGACCAATGACTAAATGTGAGCCTAAAATGACTGCAGCTGATTCATCTCGAAGGAAAAAGTTGTAAAATCATGAAAAATTGAATAATATTTAACTATCCAAAGTTACATCAAGAATGGCATCACCAAGAAGTCTCCTATTATACTAATCACAATTACATGCTCGAAAATGCAAATCAGAGAACTACCACTACTTCTCGTGAAGCAGCCAGTGAAGGGAAAGTGCTGGCTAGGACAGTGACTGTTTCAACAGCACCTTCATTTCAGAATATGGGGCTGCTACTCTCCAACCAACATCACACTAGGATCAATCTGCGTCCATCTTTCCTGTTTGCTAAAGCCAGTTTTTCTTCTTTGCTCTTCCAACTCTCATCCTAACTTGCAGGGATCCAGAGTGACGTGAGAGCCACCCTGAATCATAGCTGTATGGCTGCCCTGAGGAACTCCGGTCGGTTTCCCTTGTAGTTTCCCAACACGTTACAGACAAACAAAATTGTGAAAGTGTTAGGTGCAGCTTTATGATCCGGATCCTGGTGCCATTAATGCCAGCAATGTGCCTGACACTCTAGACACCAGCCTAGTACATTCCATCTTGGATGAAGTCCCTTGTGTCCCGAAGGCTTTATAAGCCCCCTCCTCTGACCCAAATCATGGAGATTCACTAGTCTTGTGTCATCAGGACCACATTTCTCTCAGCGAGGTCCAAATAAATAGCACACTGTGCAATCCTGGACCTGTCTGCCACTTTCTTGCTCTCACAGCACACTGGGGGCACCCTCGAGCACTAAGACAGGGTTGTTCCTGAGTACTACTTCAGAGGTTCTCATCCTCAGTCCCTTTCTCAAAATATTCCACCAGAGGCCCCCTAATTACAGGAGGCAGAAGCAAATCTTACACAGACATCATTAAACAGTATCTTTAACAGGTCAATCACAATTCTTCACGGGAAAAGGTGCCCATCACAGTGCTGAGTCTTGAGAAGTGCCACTGGCTTCCTCTCCTTCTCCCTGCTCCTAGATAACTCGTGCTCTGAAAACTGTCTTCCCTCCCCACTGAATCACTCCATTAACAAAGAAACACAGTTTAGCATTCCCTACAGCGTGAGGTGATGCTGCCCTGCAGACCCAGGCTCCCTCCAGCTAGTACCTACATTTTGCTTTCCCCATTACAGAAAATCTCCTTTTAGAGTTGTCTATATTCCCCACCTCCATTTCCGCGGTTTCTCCCATCATCTAGTCCATGAAATGACAAAGAAAGGCTCTAGATGTCATTAGCATCCTCCTCCTTATCTAAATCCTACCCATATTTTCGTGTCTTTTTCCTCACAGAACACTGCATCTTCTCTAGGCTTTCCTGTAGTGGGTTTCCTGGTCCACACTTAACTCACCATTCATGTTTTCTGTCTCCTTGGGGTTTTTCCACTCCATTCCTCTACTGACCCCTTAATGTTTTCTCCAGAGCCTGTCCTTAGCCCTCTTCTCCGCCTAAGGAGTCTCACTCAGTTTATGATTTCACATTGAACTGATGAACTGATGACTTCTGAAGCAAGCCCCAGACCTAACTCTCATCAAGATATCCACTCAGTTAAATGCCTATCTGATGGAGCCAATTAAACACTGAACATTTAACAGCCACCTCATTCATGTTTCTCATGTCCAAAACAGAACTTGAATTGCTCACCCAAAATCTGCTTTACCAAAAGCAGTACCCAAGTTTTCAGGCTAATAATTGGAGCCATCATCTGTGTCTCCTGAGTTTTCTTCACACCCATCTTTTCTGCCATCGCCCGTTTCCAAATTCATCCTCCAGAACAGACCATCTTACATCTAGATGTCCCCCTAAACCTCTCATGCTCATGGGTGGAGCTTTGGGAGGTGATGGGATCATGGGTGTGTGGCACTGAATTAGTCCACTGGTGGGTTTCTAGCTGGGTGTGATGCTGGGAGGGGAAGCCTGGAGGGAAGAGGGAGTCGTCGTGGGTGCGGCCTGCAAGGGGGTATACAGACTTCCCTCCTCCGTGATGGCCGGTGCTTCCTGGGTTCTGTCTCAAAACAAGCAAACAAAACAAAAAACAAACAAACAAACAAACAAAAACTATTAAATAGCCTCAAGCAGTTATTCTGCTTTTTAACAATTTTTGGTCTTTGCTCCTCACTGTAGCACTTTCCTCTTTGGCAGACATGCTGCTCCTAGTCTATACAGATTAAGGGAGGTAAACATTAAAAAAAAATAGTTACAACCGTATTGGAAACATCTACTTCTTCAGAGAATCTATGGGTTGCGAAGAAGTGTGTGATCTTCCTGCAACACCGTGACGTCACGTGGGCTGCTCACAAGGGCAGCACTGCCCGAGGACGGCCAGAGCTGGGCACAGGGCTTCCACGGAGCCTCTTCCGGGACGGGAGGACCCTCAGCAGGCTGATTCAAAATCTTGATGAAGAGAATTTTATTTTCTAAAATTGGAAAACTATTATACGAAAGTTTTAACTGACTGTTCTCTATTAATTCTGGGTAAAATTTACTTATAATAGTCAAAGAAAATATTTTATCTAAAGGAGAAATATCTATTTTTCCCAGAAATGGGATTAGGTATTGTAGGGCAGTTTATTCAAGTCATTAGGTTTATCTATACCTCAACTCCAGTTATAATTCATTTGGTACCCTGATACCACTTTAGTGTAAGTTGATGCTGTCCATAAATATGACTTTTCAGCATCTGCTGAATGAGATAAACACCTTACAGATCCCTCCCTGTAAATCCATGCCAACAAACAAATCTGTAAAACAGACTTTCTAAGGTTCAAATAGACTATACTCTCTCCTTGAAATAATCAGTTACCTCTAAACAAAAATTATCTTTGAAATGGTAAAAAGTTGGTAATTCTGAAGCTGGTTGATGGGTGTATGGAACTTCACTGTATTCCTTTTCTACTTTTGTAATTTTGGAAACTTTACAAAAGTATTTAAAAAGTATTGAAAGTCCTTTATGGCACAGAATTCCTATTTTCTAAACTTTACAGCCACACATATTAAACATACAATCAACATATCTAAATTATCCATTTGTAAAAAAAAAAAAATTATCCACTTGTGTGGTTTCGCGTATGGTACACAATGGGGACATGACTTTGTATTTGCATTTTAACTCATTATATTTGCCCTTGAAGGCTAAATGCATTTAATTAAGTAAATGATTAGTGCTAAATCTTAGAAAAGTTGTCATAAAATATCAAATGAAAGTGATACACTTTAAAAATTATTCTTGCTTTAATTTGAGCCATCTTCTAAAATCCCAATGGTTTTGCCCTTTCTAATAAAACTTGACTGAATTTTTAAACACTTAATCTGCAATCTACTTTATATTATTTTCATTAAAAATTTAATTTTAGAAGTACTCAACCCTCCTGATACTTTTTTCAATTAACAACGAAATATAAAATGGACATGCTCAAAAATTAATTAGTGTTTAAAGAGTAAAGGAGAAGTACACAGTATAGGAAAAACATTCCTTTCATAAAATTGAAATGCTGGCATCACAACTAGCCACAGCTGGAGGAAACAAGACCTTCCCATTATGCCCCAGTTAGTGCTAATATATAATAATATATAATTAATTCCGGAGTCCTTTATTTTGTATTATGTACAATTAAGGCAAAATCGCTTCTATTCTTTCTTATGAAGCACAGACAAGTGATAAAAATTTTACATGAATGGACCCCACTGAAACAAGTACAGCATAACCTGCATTTCCCAGAAAAAGGCAGACTATTCAATGACCTAGAACATACCAAAATAATGAACCTAATCACTCTCTGAATAGTAAAAAACCTTCTAGTTCCTAATGTATCTCTGCACTAAGTAGTATATTTTTATTTGCCAAGAAGATTTTGGTGTGTTCATTAAAATAAGAATTTATTACTTTCAGTCAAGGGGAGAAGACCCTACAAGAGAGGTCAAAGAATATTACTGTAACAGAAATGTGAAAAAGGGGTTGGGGATTGAGCTCAGGGGTTAGAGTGCTTGCCTTGCAAGCACAAGACCCTGAGTTCAATCCCCAGCACCAAAAAACAAAACAAAACAAAACAAAAAATGTAAAAAAATACATAAAAGCAACCAAATTCAACTTTGTAAAATTTAGAAAGTCAAGTATAGACTTAGAAGAAGCAGTTTTAGCCTGGTGCGGTGGTGCGTGCCTATAACCCCAGCACTTGGGAGGATGAGGCAGGAGGATCACTGCCAGTTTGAGGCCAGCCTGGGGTACATAGTAAGTTCAAGACCAGTCTAAACTACGTAGTGAGATCCTGTCTCAAAAAAAAAAAAAAAAAAAAAGATAAACAAAAAGAAAAAGCCATTTCATAAGTAGGTTTTCTTTAAATCTACTTAATAATAAAGAATATATAAAATTTTAGCATTCTACTATATTAAAATGACATACCTAAGTTGATGCTCCCTCAAGTTGGACAAGGCTTCCATACCATGCAAATAGGAATATACTATTTCCAGGTCCTGTTTCAAAGAAAAGAAGAGAAATTACTAAAGTTGTTAGCGAAAAAAGATTTGTAAAGTAAATTACAAATTATACTATGGGTAGCTTTTAAAAATAAGTTTCCTCAGACATTAGAAATATAAATACTTTTAAATATAAGAAAAGCTGACTTCTACAAATTACAACTGCCTTTGGGATAAGCACAAAACTTTTTAGAATCACAAATGGACAAACTTATGAAATTAAATTCCTCAGAAGTTATTCTTTATCATCTATTTTCTGCCACTTATACCAAAAACGTTTTAATTTCAAAACATAGATATTTGCCAATACCGTGATTAATCAAATTATTTTCTTAATATAAAATTAACGCATGTGTCATGACTACACTTAAAATTTTAAGTATGAATTCAATTTTTTTCAAGTCTTAGCAAAGTGAAGTTTCGTACTTGCAAGGAGGTGCTGGAGACTGAACTCAGGGGCTTGTGCTTGCTAGGTAAGCGCTCTACCACTGAGCTAAATCGCCAGCCCCAAATTTCATACATTCAGAAAGTTAAGCTTAAATATTTTCTTTTTAAAAAAGGAAGCTCGATCCCCAGCACCAAAAAATAAAAATTAAAAAAAAGAGGAAGCATATTTTGTTTTTCTAAATCATATCAAAATACATAGGAAAAAAGATTCAAAGTTACTCATGAAAGTTCATAATAAGTAAAAAATGCAAAGTCCTGTTTACATTCATTTAGCACAAGCAAGGAAGGGATCAGCGTCCAGGAGCACACACTCCACAGCCAGCAAGGAGCCAGTGCTGGAAGACTCAGCACTCACGCCCATTAGCAGTCAGTCATGGCATGTCTCCCTCCACCCTCACCAGGCAGCCCCCAACCTACTTTCTGTCCTTTACAGACTTGCCAGTTCCAGACATTTTATGTAAATGGAATCTCACATCATCACTGGACACTGATGTTCACTTGGCATGCTTCACGGCTCATGTCATAGCATCTGTCAGTGAGCTCCTTTCTACTTCGAAATAACATTCATTCTAGATACATACTGCATTGTGTTCACCCATTTATCCACAAATGACATACGGCGTTTTCCCACTTTTTTGTTATTATGAATAATGCTGCTACGAACTCTTGTAAGTTTTTGTGTGAGCTCTACTTTCAATCCTAATGAGCATGTACAGAATTACAAATGGAACTGCTAAATCACATGTTGCTCCGTGTACCTCCTTGGTGCCTTAACGACAAGGGTTGCTAACCACCTTTTTTTTTTTCTTTTTTTACATACACAGTTCTTTTTAAAGTACAGTCTTTCTCATTTAGGGTCAAACTGGAATTCCAGGTACAGGCCTCCGTAACTTTTCTCGGCATTGAAGTTCTGACAGGTCTAGTCCCCCACAGTCCCGAAGCAGCACGCACCACACACTGCCCACCACACACTACCCAGCGGGAACCCTGAGGAGTTCGCTGGGGCTCCCACCTGTAGCCAGCTCAAAACGCTACGGACACGTGGAACACCTTGGGGACAGCAGGGGCGGGTCACCCGGGGCTGCAGATCCGAGCGGGGACACCCCAGGAGTAGAGAGGGAGACTCGCCGCCTCCATCCCCGCCCCTCCCCACCCCAGGTGAGGCCGTCTCCCCGCCGCCCCAGCGCTGGGTCCCGCTGGGAGGCCGGCCCGCGCCGTCTCTCCGGGACTGCAGGCCGCGGCTGGCGGGAGGAGGGCGCCGCTCCCCCTCCGCTGCGCTGCGTGCAGCGCGCAGGGCTCAGGCTGCCGCTAACCACCTTTACATGAGCTTTTTGGTCCTTCATATACCTTCTTCAGGTGACTGCCTATTCAAATTCTTTGTTCACGTTCTGACTGAGTTATTTGTTCTGATTATCTGTTATCCCTAAATTTCAAGAGTTCTTTGCCCTAGAGACAAAGTACTTACATACAACTTGCAAATATTTTCTCCCATTCCAAAAACTATCTTTTTTACTTTCTTGATGGTGTCCACTGAAGCACAAAGCTTTAATTTTTATGAAGTTCAGTTTATCCATTGTTTATTTTACTGCATATGCTTTCAGAGTCTTATTTAAGAAACAATCCCTGGCTATTAAGATTGACTAGTGCATTTTTTGCTAAGAGTTCTACAGCTCTAGCTCCTCCATTTGGGTCTGTGATCCATTCTGAGTTTGTACACAGTCTGAAGCAGGGGTCCAACTTTATGCTATCGTATGTGCATAACCAGTTGTTCCAGTGCCGTTTGTCGAAAAGACCACAGCGACACATACTAGTGACACATTTGCTAAGAAAACATCAGTTTGTCTCTAGACCCTCAATTTTATTGCACTGGTCTCTACCCTTATGCCAATACCACACTGTCTCAACTATACAGCACTGTAAGGAGGTCTGAAGGCAAAGAGTATGCTGCAACACCATTCTTTTTCAGGACTGTGTCTAATTCTTTTTAGGTTCCCCGCATTTCCAGCCTAAATTTTTGAATGAGCAATGTTTTGTCAGTATCTGCAAGAGAGCTAGCCAGCTAGAATTCTAATAAAGGCTGCACTAAACCTGCCGATCAATTCAAGTGATAACGGCTGCCTCCATATGCAGTCTCCTGATCCATGATGTGAAGTGTCCCTCCACTTCCTCAGGTCTTCTTTCAGTGTTTTAAACAACGTTTTGTACTTTTCAGCACACAAGTAACACTTCCTGGGTTAAATTTAATTCTTTTACTTAGGAAAATGTTTTGTAGCCTTAGAAAAACATTTAAGAACAATGACAATTCCACGGGCAACTAAATTTCCCTATCAAGAGTACAGATGATAATAATTCATGGAACTGGATAATGAATTAACATTTTTAAAAGAAGATATTATGATTTTGCAGTCTAAATTTTTATCATAGTTTTTAAAAATATTATGATATGTTAAGGAAAAGGCCTGATTTATAATTTTAAATCACCCCAATATAAAATCTATCAGTATTAGAAATTAAAAATGTCAGCTGGAAGATGATCTTTCAAAAACCTGATGGCCTTCTGTCTCATTCATTTGCAATCTTTGTTATTGGCAGTAAGTCTTTGAAAGGTTATTCAAAGACTGAAACGTAAAAACAGGTACTATAAATTCAACACAAATAAGGAAGCTAAAACTAATCCTTGCCCACCATCCAGTTAACAAAGTGTACATTCCTAAAACTAAAAAGTCTCTTCCGGGAGAAGCAATTAGACTCCAACCAATCACAATGATCCACTTCCACTTGGAAAGCCAGTAAAATGTCCTAAGTAATGAAAAGTTTTCTACAATACTTAAAAATACTTCTGGATAATCCAAAAGTTCATATTTTGGTCTAAACATTATACATCTGTATGTTACTTGCAGTTATTAGATAGTACTGGAAGAGTTTATATTCTGAGTTTATAACACTAAAACCTCACATTTTTTCACTGAACTATCTGTGAACCTGTTAAAATCTGCCCAAGGCCTACACTGCTTTTATCAAAGCAAATAGACAGGATTATTTACATTCACTTAACACTTATCAAGTAAATAATTTTTTTTAATTTAAAATAGAAGACGACAATTTATTTGAAGATGGGAAAGGAGAAAAAGAGAGGTGACAGACAGCTACTCCGAGTGAGTAGGGAGCCTTCCAAAGTCAACTGCTCCTCATCAAGCAAATACATTTACACTAACCAAAAAGTGCATTTGGAAAAGCGTTAGAAAGAAATAGGATTTTTTTTTCCTTTGGGGGTGCCTGGGATCAAACTCAGGGCCTTGTACTTGCAAGGCAAGCACTCTGACCACTGAGCTAAATCCCCAACATCAGAAATAGGATTTTTAAAAACTATTACATTGGGGGGGGTACCAGGGATTGAACTCGGGGCCTTGTACACAGTCTAACCACTAAGCTAAATCCCCAGCCCTTAAAAATTATTTCTTGAAAGGAGGAAGAAATCCAAAAAAAAAAAAAAAAAATGATAGAAGCAGTAATTTGGAACTTAAAACTCAAAGAAAGAACAGCTTTAAAGCTTTAGAAGAGAACAACAGGTTTTGAAATAAGAAATTCTCTCCTTCAACCAAGCCAAATAAAATCAAAGTAAAAAGATTGGTTCCTCGATCAAATGGCAATCAGTTCATCTCCTGCTTTTTAACATTACAGAGTTTCACAGCTGTTTTAGGGTCCTATTCCAGAATAAGTTATGCCGTACACATTGTATGTGTCAGTACAGCATCTGTAGACTTAACAACTGTGGGTATTAACGTGTAACTTGTCTGTATAGTCCCTGACTATCACCACCCTTGTTTCTTTATCACAGTCATGCTGGCATATGCCCACAGTCCCAGCACTCTGGTAGGCAGGAGGGTTCCAAGTTCAAGCCCAGACTGGGCAATTTAGAGAGCTTCTCTCAAAATACATTTTAAAAGCTGGGGATGTAGCTCACTGTGAAAGCCCACGTCCAGTACACCACAAACATGCACACGGAGATGAACACATATACACACAAACATGCATACACACATGCACGCACACACACACACACACACAGAAAAGACCACATGTATCATTTTAATTTGTGAAATTACAGTGTTGGTCAGCTGATAAAATGCAGAGAACGATGCAATACAAGGCACTGACCTAAGTGAAGGCATCAGGAAGTGGTGTCCAAGCTCGCACCACAAACTGAGCGAGTGAGTAGAGAAGCAGGAGGCTGTTTTAAAAAGCAGTGTTTCTATCTGGATGCACACAGCTGCAAAAATAAAACACCTGCACCACACATACTCGGGACTATTTGCAGGAGCACTTGCCAACATCTGTCACTCAAAGCAAGACAGGACCAGAAAGTCCTGTTTCACATACAATACACACATACCTATCTAGACGATATACTACATAAATGGACTCAACCAATAAGTCCAGAGTTTCTGCTGTTCCTTAGAGAAGGTCTTCCCAAAAGCAACATCTTTAAATGGCTCCAAGAAGCATCTAGTACTAGTCTACTGAATGGAAGGCAGTATTGTCTGGCTTGAACTAGATGACTTTACAGATACTCTGTCCAAACTGGAGGTCACGAGTAAAAAGTGAGTGTTGAGATGGGAGGGAACTAACACGACTCACTAAGTCTTATGAACATGATCACCACAGATCTGGTGCATAGTAGAAGGGCAGACTAAAGAATGTCCACTCTGACCCTAAAGAATAAGAGGAGTCAACTACAGGTGAGCAGAAAGAGTAAAACTAAAGGAAGGAAGAATGTGCAAGCTTTTCTTCAACAAAGAGCCCAGCAGCCAAACATTAGTTTACCAATGATTAGGGTTCTAAGTAAAGTAAATGGCACTGAGAGACAAAAGAGGAGGAAGGTAGATAGAGAATTTTGAAAAAAGCAAATACTACCCTTTTGACTCTTGCCACTGACAGTTCTACATTCTCTTAGGATACTATCTCTGGTCTAAAAACTGAAAGGAATCTAAAGACTACATGACAGTTATCTGAAAGCAGATGCAGACGCGAGTGACGGGCAGGAGCCTACAGCCTTCTGTGGGAACCGTCTGTCAGCATCTGCGTTCCCACAGTACAAACAGCTAGGTGGTAATGAGACTTCCTGCCAGAGAGCAAGGCAAGGAAAGGTTTCAGGAGTGCACAGAGGAGATCGAGGCCTGAGAGGCCACGCCAACCAACCCGCTCCACCCTGCCCAGGAGCCACAGCAGCCCTCTCCCGCCTATGGCGGACCTCCCCCACCCCCAACTGCTTCTCCTCTGCACTTCTCACAGGACCTAGTGCCTGGCCTCTGTCACACACTGTTAGCTGGCATGGAACTGCCTACACCCAGCAAAGAAACAAAAAGGCAAGGAGTGAGACGCACACAAGCTCCACTCCACGCACAGCCCTGGGATTCGCCATGACGGTGGGGCCAGTTCTGCAGCACCCAGAGAAAGGGTTTCTATTAACAACAGGAACTAAACTTTTTGGGTTCTAATGTTTGTTTTCTCTGTACAGAGAAGAGATGTATTCAGCGAATGGAGTTACAGTTCAGCAAATCTGACTAAATGAAACAAAATGCTGGAGCGCTAAATCACCTACACCATTCCAACTTCCATTTTTGTCAAGAAACTCTAACATGCAAACTGAGAATTCTCTGACCTCCCCAACTGTACTTCCCAAGACAAATAAAATTCACACAACTATTTCTATTTTAAGGAACTTTTAAGAACATAGGCTATTTTCAAAAAAAAAAAAATTCTCTAGACTTTGACATAAACAGGAATATGTTGCTCTACCCAGGAAGCAGCACTTTTTAGAACAATAAGCCCTTCCTTCTACTCTCAGAAGGACATCCTTCATTCAAACATAGACAGTATTTCGCAGCAGATTAAAGTTATAAAACTCCAGTAGCCCTACTGAAAAAGATTTTGAAAAGCCAAACATAATGAAGCTTTCCTAATGAAAATGAATCACTCTCATCCACCTTCTTTTTGCACCAAATGTAAACCAGGTTCAAAACCCAAAACCACTTAGAGTCTAAGTCTCTAAAAGAATGGCTGCTGACAATCTCCAAATCAACCCAATCTCCAAGGATAGCCCTAAAGGAAAAGAGTCCAAGGAGAAGTTATCCAAGGCTCTCACTTCTCCTTCAAGGCTCGTTCAGAGCAGAACAGGTCCCACAGCGAACGTGTACCTCACTTAACAATGGCTTTCGTTTTATCTGCTTTCCAGCATAAGAGTCACAGATGATACAACTCCATTTGACTATGACCTTTGGAGGGCAGAAGAGGCAAGGTCCCTCCATCTCCTGCCCTGCTTCTCATACAATGTGCTGGCGTGTCCTTCCTAGCTTCTGCAGTCCATTCAGTGCAATGAAAAATAAGGGAGGGGGGATTCCTGCACACTGCACCAGGGGAAAATACAGCTCTCCTTTAAAATGGGTTACATATAAGAAACTATATATGCAGACTACATTTGAAAATAACTTGACTCCTTTAGCTTTTGAATCATGAAGGAAACGGAGGCAGAGATTGTGTGACAATGCTACATGTCTATGGATTTAAATGTAAAGAGGAAGCCAAAGGAGCATCTTGCTGATAGTGCCAGTGGTCACAGACCAGGAATTGTACTGACGCCAAGTATTCTCCCTGGGGATCCATCAGAGACAAACTTGCAAAGACAAAAATGTGTAGTTTTTCCTTCTGGGCAAAAGATCACTAGCAGTGAATTTGAAAGCTATGTCTCAAACACTAATGAGGGTTTTTTTAAAGAGCTAGGTTATCCAAGGCACAGTCTCACAGGGGAAAGGATAAAGGATGGGAGGTGCACATGTGTCACTGTGTTTATGGACATAATGGTTAAGTTTTAAAGTTTTATTTAGGAAATCTCAAATATTTCTACAACAAAACATGTAAGAGAACTATCCTCAGAAGAAGGATATAATGGAAAGAATATGGGCTTTGGAGTCAGATGAGCAAAGGTCATACCCTGGTTCCCATCACTCCCTACTTGCATGTGCATGACCCTGCGTATATGACTGAGACCATATTTGCAAAGCAAGGAGCATCTGTGGCTTGGTTGTGTAGCTATCAGTACACACAGTTTCATACAACACATGGCACATATAAATCTGAGGAAAATGGTAGCTTTTATTGCCTATGGAATTTTCCTCTCTAATGCTAGGGATTGAACCCTAGGGTTATATGCATGGTAGTGACAGAACTAACCCTAAATTCAGATTTTTACATGAAGGTTAAAGAGAAATATAACCAACGTACAGTTTACTACATCTGTTATTAATAAACTTCCCAAATAATATTGGTTTGAAATCTCATATACTTAAGAATGAGGAAGAAAGGAATGGAGATACTTTTCAATTTCAAAACAGCCACTTAAGTTTTCCTCCACAAACGATTGGCCAGAAACATATTTAAGATTGGCAAAGCTAGAAAATGACCTACAAGCATTTTCTTCTCTGACAGAAGTCTCCCTCCCACAGCTCAGAACATTCTACAACTCTTGCGGGCTGGGTCTGGGGCTCAGGGATCCCACGCCTGCTCAGCATGAGGGAGCCTCTGGTTTCCATCCATACCCTGCACCAAAAAAGAGGGGAGCAGTCTTCAGGGATCTCTGCATGCACCCCGTTAACTTACACTCAAGCCGCAAATTCGCTACATTTTTAAAATTCTTTCAAATACTTTCATTTTGATCTCTTCAATGCCTAAAATTATAAGCAATTCCCTAGAAGTTTTAAACCACACTGGAGTTACTGAAGCCATCTTCGAAAGCCCAACTTACTTTCTCATCATTCTTGGGTATTTTTATCTGGGAACGATATTCCAAAACAAATTATTTATTGAATACGTGACCTTCTAAAACATACCCATGCCACAACTTTTAGCAATATCGCATTTTAAAGGTATTATTTGACGAAAACCTATTGTATTAATTCACTGAAACGAAAGGTCAGGAACAAATCGCCAGGGTGATCCTCCTGAAATAATCTTTTTTTTTCCTTTTGCTGTGTTTCAAACAAGGCATCCCACAGAACCCTACCTGTAGAATCCTGTATGACAAGCGTCTCCAGCAGGCTCACGAAGCACACTAAAGGTCAGGCAGGAAAGAGCGTCCCCCGGGACGGCTGCTGTCTGGGGGGCAGTGTCTGCCTACTCTTGGATGGAGGGGTGCACTCCTCGGCGCTGTTTCAAGCACATCACAGCCCCACTGCCCTCTTCTGAACAAAGCCAGGCACCAAGTGCCTCTTGAAGCCTTTCCCTGTCATGACCAGCAAACTCTAGGCCCCACATGACCCAAAGTCACTAAAATGCACTCCCCCCTCCTCTCTCTAGTGGAATGCACTTCTCCACCTCCCCACTCACTACTGGCTGCGGCTGCTTCCCTTCTGAGCACTAAGGATTTTACTGCCTTCTCCACTCACATTGGCCCTGCAGCTACCTTCCTGGCTGGGGGTCAACTTCATCTCCTCAAAGAACAAGCACCCTGGACAAAGACACATCTTCTCCCCTCCCCCTTCCTAGTGTCTGTACCGAGCAACAGCCTGTGGGTGTGCTGAGGGCAAAGACAAAGGGGCAACATGCTTGCAGAGGGGCAGTACGCACTCCTTGAGCTCAAGAGACACAGGAGAGAAGCAAAGGTGTTTCCAGATCAAAATACCTACCTGCATGGAGTGAGACAGTTCTGTGAACAGCCGCAAGGTGGCAGAGTGGGACAACGATTCTTCCCCAAAACTCAACCAGCAATATCTCAGCACACTTCACATACAAATTCAGGTCCTGAAAGGTTATCCCTAAGAATACAATTCCTCTTTCCTGAAGTCTTTAAAGGGAAGGGGCGGATGTGGAGCACTTCCACTCAAACTCTTGCATTTCTATCATCCTTGGCAGGGAATTGTGTGTATGTGTGTGTGTTTTTGTGTGCGAGGACATGCATGCACACACGCGTGCAAGGACTGAGGATAGAACTCAGGGCCTTGTGCCTGAGAGGCAAGCATTGTAACCACTGAGCTAAATCGCCAGCCCATGACAGGGAAGTTTTTATTTTACACCAGCCTCCCCACGCCAGGCCCTGGAGGAATTACAACAGAAGTGTCAGATCACTAGACTGCCGAGGGATCCTGTGCAACCCAGCCCTCACCCCAGAGAGGTACATCAGGTGCTTTTTTAAAATCTAAGAAAGAAACCCCATTGGGCAGTAAGTGATTTTCAGCAAAATCCTTAAATAAAAACACTCCAGGATTGCAACTTCACTCGATTTTACATGTCAGGCCAAGGAAGTGGGCTGGGGTCATTCAGGGCAGGATGTGGGAGGTGCTGGGTTCAGTGCCCCACCACATACACAGGGAAACCTGGTAAGTATATTACTGCTCACATATGTTAAGGCCGTTTCTTTCTCCCTGTCCCATGCCCCACGGGGGAGTGAACCCGTGACCTTCACACTGAGCTATACATTCCCAACCCTTTTTACTTTTTTAGAGGCAGGGTCTTACTAAATCGCCCTGGCTGGGCTCAAACTTGCAATCCTCTTGCCTCGGCCTCCCAGACCACTAGGATTACAGATGCCCACAACCACACCCAGTTTTTATATCATTTTCAAACTGAGGTTGTGAATAATTCCTTAACTTCAAGTAATTATAAAATTATTTCCCTTTAACACGGCAATTACAAAATGGACTCCTGAGTTACAACAAAAAAGGCCCCGTTCTGTTCTTCCCCTGCTCCAAGCTATTGTCAGGGAGCCCTGAGAAGAGTAAGCAAAAAAATTTTGTTTGTGAAGATTACAATCTCTCATTAGAAAACTCAAGAATTTAGAGTCAAGGAAAAACTCATCTAATGAACAAATGAGAAACATATCAAGCATTCAAGTCAGTCTACAATGCCTGTCTCCGCTCACAGCTTAAGTATCTCCCCTTCAGAACAGTGCTTTATACCACTGAGGCTACAGCTTCACAGCGGTCACTCAGGTGCAAAGGAGAACAGATTTAACAAAAGAGGCTTTCACGTTTAGTAACTCTGTAGTTTAATCTCTCAGACTGCACACTCATAGTCAAATCTTAATTTCACACGTGTCAAGTAACATACCAGAGAATCACCGCATTGGTCTTCACCCTCCATCCTTAGGCCAGCAGGCAACGAAATGCGACCTTGTGAGTTAACATTTAATCATGTGATTAAGGCCCACCACCACAAAGGTAGATTGGCCGTGTATACACAGGTACACACGCACACACTCCATTCTAATAATTCCTGGACTGTCTTCACTTCAATTTTTAAAAATCAACGGAACACCTACCACCTTAATTCTCCTCTAACAATTCAGTTAAAACCTTCAGCTTGGTGTTCAACTCATTTCCCACACACGGTTAACCGTGCGAACCCCACTGAACTGGGGGTGGCTCTCTCTACACAAAGCACCTCAGAAACCCTCCGGTTTCAAAGGATGATCTCACTCCAGAGCTCAGTGGTAGAGTTCAGTCTCAAAGGCCACGCAGAACAGGCCCTGGGGACACAGGCTCTGTGCTGCCTCTTAGCAAGAAGGAAGCACTCTGAACGGAACGTTTTAAATAGAGAAAACTTCATTGCTGCCATTTTTCTAGGACAAAAGATGAAAATAATCTGACATCTGTTTTTCCCATCTTGAATGTTTTAACCAAGGATCCAACCACCAGTATTACTATTCGCAAACTTTTTATTTCTCAAGAGGACAGAACATTCCACATATGCAATGAAAACCTTCCTCCTCTACTGATTAGAAGTTAGCTAGATGTTAAAGAAATACGAGGTTCTGTTCAGAACTGGTCTCTTTCAAACTGGCCACACAGAGTGAGGAACAGGAAAAATGCAGTTCAACCATCCAACCAAATAAATATTTGGAGAGGAGAGGGAGACAGTTATAGAAAAAGAACCACAGTACTGGATTTGGGAGAAGAACTGGAAACTTTTAAAACAGGCATTTTATATAGATACTTTATATATTTTTAACTAAATGCTCCATTAGAAGTAGTAGACTAGTCACAACTCTACCTTTCAAATCCTGTCTCTGAACTCTTCCTGAAGCTAAAATCTAACACGTTTACTTACCCTACTAGTAACACCTTAACCTTCCTCCGTGTAGAGGGTGAAAGGGAGTGAGACGGTAAGACAGTAAGATGGTGCCCAACTCTACAGTTATAAAACTCCAGTGCAAAACTTAAAATGCGTGTTGCTTCAAAACCAGTGTTGGAAAGGGCAACTGGGTTTGTCTACCAGTTACTGAGTCCTAGAACCTTAATCCACACAGGAAGACAAGAAAAGGAGCTGTTAAACCTTTATCTGGCAAAGGACAAATTTCAAAGAAGGCTAGGGCCTAGGCCAGTGCTTCCAGATGTAAGTCTATACGAAAATTTTCACTAGTTCATGGCAAAATGAGAAAGTAAGACAGGTGGTGAGATCTTTAATAAAACTAGTGTTTCATTCACTTTAAAGAGCTCTCCTTTGTCTGGGATCATAGGCTGAGTGTGCCGGTACAAGCCTGTAATTCCAGAATTCAGGAGGCTGAGGCAGGAGGATTGCTGTGAGTGTGAGGCTAGCTAGCTTGGGCTACAACAGTGCAAAGTCAGCCTGAACTACATAGCAATACTGCCTCAAACAAGAAAAAGAAAAAAAATAAATAAATAAGGGGGGATCATAAATTTCCTTCCTTTTTATTTGTCCTTACTATATTTGAAATTATATTGACCCTAGGTAGTAGTTCATTGTTTTGTCTAATGTCTTAATTTTTCTCATTCCCAACCACATGCTGGTATTCTAATTTCTGAAGGGCCACAGTCTTGCTAGATGAAGTCTGACTTGGGACACTGGTACCTCTAATACTTACCTAGTGATCTACTGAGCAAGTGGGGTGACTTCAAGATTCCAATTACTTCTTACATCCAGTTCTTACTTTATCAAAACTCTCCAAAGAAATGCTTTCTAGATGTTTTGACCCTCCTCCCACAAAGTATTGAGACCTTTTTTAAAAAACATTTAAGAAATCTCTAACGCTTGAAAGGTCTGATGGAATTCTGGCCCTTGAAACACAATGGACACTCTGCAGAAAATGTGGCAGGGTGATCTGGGCAGGGCATGCCCAGAGTAGGTCTGCAGGCCTGCTCATCAGCCGCCTCATCCTCCCTGCTCCTGAGCTGACTGCCCTTCACCAGCCCGCACCGGAATGCGGCAGTCCCTCGGCCTTTGGAGGGCTGCTTCTTCCCAAGTCAAAAAGGGTGAATACAACAGGATCCTCCACAGCCCCTTGCCATGTAACAAGCACTTCTTATTCTTCTGGGCAAGCATCAGCTACCATTATTATCATTCCCCAGTCTTTAATGGGTACTTATGGAAACAGCAGGTAGAAGGGCATGCCAGGTAAAACAGGCATCAGTAACTGATGAAACTCGTCTGACAAAATGTACAGAGGGCTGCAGAGGCCTCCTGCAGCAAACTCGAAATATGATTTTAGTGTTTTGTTTTCATTTTCTTAGCTAATTTCTGGTTTTAAAGTAAAAGATTCTGTTGCCACACTGTAGCAGAACAGAGAGACCAGAAATAAATCCATATATTCACAGTACACTGATTCACAACTGTGCCAAGAATACTTAACAGGTAAATGACAGTACCTTCAATAAACGGTCCTGGAAAAACTGGATATTCACATGCAGAAAAAGGATGTAATTACCTTATGCTATATACAAAAACCAACTCAAAGAAGACATACAGTAAGACCTGAAACTGTAAAGCCGCTGAAAGAAAACGTAGCAGGAAAGCTCCATGACAGTAGTCTGGGCAAAAGTTTTTTGGATATAAACCTACAAGCACAAGCAACAAAAACAAAAATGGGATTATGTCAAACAGAAAAGCTTCTGCACAGCAAAGGAAATAATCAACAGAGTGAGGCAATCCACAATACAGAAAATATCTGCGATCGCTTCTCGATCTTTTCACTAAGATCAAAAGCAGAAAATATCCGCAAGCCATCCATCTGACAAGGGATTAATATCTAAAATACACAAGAAACTCAATGCAATAGTAAAGAATGAAACCTATTTTAAAGACTGGCAAAGGACCTAAAAAGACATTTCTCAGAGAAGACAGATTAGTGGCTAATGGGCTTTGAGAAATGCTTAGCGTCACTAATCATTAGGGAGATGCAATTAAAACCACAATAAGAGATCTTTACTCATGTGTTAGGGTGGGGTTATCAAAAATATGAAACATAACAAGAGGAAAGAAGTTCTTGTACACTGATGATGGGAGTGTGAATTAGTCTGGCAATTACTGTCAACAATACAGAGGTTCTTGAAAAAGGGAAAAGCAGAACTACTGTATGATCCACTTTTGCCACAACTGAGAATACCTTACTGAATAAAGAAAATAGCTGAAATCGGTGCTTTGAAAACACCACTGCGAGGCCTGGAGAGTTAGCTCTAGTGGAGCGCTTGCCTAGCAAGTACAAGGCCCTGAGTTCGATCCCCAGCAATAAATAAATAAATAAAACAAAACAAAACAAAACAAAAAAGCCACTGCATTCCCCCGTTAACTGCAGCATTATTCACAATAACTGAGGTAAGGAATCAACCTGAGTGGGCAACAGCAGGTCAGTGGATAAAGAAAATGTTATTTACACACACACACACACACACACACACACACACACACACGAATACTACTCAGTCATAAAGTATGAAATCCTGTTATTTGTGGCAATGTGGATGAACCTGGAGTGTATTCGGTAAGTGAAATAGACCAGACACAGAAAGACAAAGGCTGTGTTATTTCATTTATATGTTAATCTTAAAAAAAAAAAAAAGTTAAACTCAAGAAAGCAAAGAATAGGACTGGGAATTTAGCTCAAGTGGTAGAGCACTTGCCTAGCAAGTGCAAGGCCCTAGGTTCGATCCCCAGCACCACCACCCCCCAAAAAAACAAAGAAAGCAGAAGAATAGAAAACAGAGGTTACCAGGAAGGGCATGGGAGTTTGAAGAGAAATTGCTTTAAAAGATATCAATATTCAGTTAGTCACAGAGTAAGTTCAAGAGACCTATTGCTGATGCTGTGACTATAGGATGTATCATGTCCTTATAAATCACTGAGAACAAATGTTGTCACCACAAAAAAATAAGTATGTGAGGTGATACCTATGTTAATTACCTTGGTTAAACCACTCCACAATGTACACATATTTTCAAAACACCCTGCTCCACACCTTACATACAACCATTGCCAATTTAAAAGTGAACTTTTTAAACATAGAGAACAGAATTTGAAAAATAATCATCTTTAGTTAAATGAAACTTATATTTTTCCTAATAAAAATAACAATTTCTATGTAGTCCAAAACTTCAATAATGATTGGGATGCAGGGAAATCCACAACTGGTTCAGATTTTATTCCTTCCCTTCACTCGTGGTTTGTTGGTAAATGAAACACACTGAAGATTCACAAGCTATGCTCAAAGGACTGTCTCGGGGTGCTCTCTCAGAGATGGGGACTACGAAACACATTCTGGCCCTCTAGAAACTTAGTCTGTTAGTACAGATAAGAGAGCCTCACAAATAGCTCCAATTTAAGCCAGAAACTCAATCACGAATCAGGCATGAGAAGTTTTCTTGGCCCAAATTCAACAACTGTTCTCTGCCACTGTCCACAGAGCTGGCTGACATCAAAATCCCCACACCCCATCACACACATTCTATTCTCCCGGCCTTTACTCCCAAAGCTACCACCAAGCAAACTATCCCACGGAAGTCCTAAGCATCTAGGGCTGCTCGTTCTCTCCCTGGACAAGGTGTTACTGAGTACCTAGTCTATATAAAGACATGTGATTAGACACTCCTTTTAGCACTACATCATTAAGTAGCATCGTTTCCAAACTGCATTTTCACTGAGTTATTAAATTTATTACACCTGAATAACAACACGATATAGCAGTGCCTTTTACCAAAAGGTACTAATACTTCCACGTGCCTCTGGATATGAAACCCAACAAGCATACAGAGAACTACGCATGAAAGAGTAACGGAGAACAGCTCTTACAGTGCTAACACTGCTCTCCCATCACTGCCAACCCTCTTGCGGATGCACACGTTTCCCACCTCAGAGCCCCTCGTGACCATCCCTGGATCATCACCTCTCTGCCAGAGCTCTGGAATGAGAGCTGCAGCCCTTCTGACCATGTGCTCAACTGTCCAGTCACTACCCAGCCTTTGGGCATCTGATCTTCGCCCCTAAACTGAGTGACGCTCCCTCCTTCAAGATAACCAATGACATCTTTAAAACAGTAATATTTTCTTCTTTCTCTCTGTAACAAGAATAGCAGCAAACACCACTTTAGAGTCCAGGGCTACGCTAGCATAAAAAAACAGCAAAAATCCCTGTCCTTGTTAAAAATGTTAGGAGCTTGACATGTAGCCCACTGGCCGGCACTTAACCTAGTGAGACCCTGGGTTCCACTTAGAAAGGGGAGTGGACAATGATAAGCAAGAAGGAAAAAATCCACACAGGGACAGTGTGAAACCTCAGGGAAGGCAGCAGCGCTAGGTGCAGCCAGCCCTGCCCCTGGGGGCTCTCAGAGCTGCAGCAGGTCCCTCCCCAGAAGTCCCCAGGGCTGGTCTGACTGTCCCTCTTCTTCAGAAGGGTCCTCCCCATTAGATCCCCCAGTCTTTACAAATGCCTCCTAAACCCTGACTCTGCTTACAAACCATCATAACCATCAGCACAGCTTCAAATACTAACTAAAATTCACATTAACTTTCCCCCAAAAAGTAGCCATGCTTTTTACATCTCTCTCCTGCCTCTGCCAACACCAGTGTCCTGCTCATCCTATGAAAACCTCCCTAGAATTACCTTCCACTGGTTGTACATTTCACTCTATTTTCAATGGCACCAACACTTTCACCACATTCTCTTTTTCTCATCGAATCTAACTAAACAAGGGACCAAAACACTGTTTCCCTCTCCTTGCTGAAATATTCCCACGGGTCGCCAAACTGAAACTGCTGCACAGGCATTCAGTGCTTTCCCCAACCTGTGACCTGAGGCCACTCCCCTGCCCCAAGCCAGCCGGCTCTCTGGCCTCCCAGCACACCCCAGGAAGCAGCAGCCTCCTGAACCTGTCCACTTGCGCGCTGCTGCGCTCCGCCCTGAGGCAGCCTCTGAGAAGTCTTTTCAAACCCACTGTCTGTCATGCTTTCCATTCTCTGACCTCCGCAACACACACCTGTGCATCGCTCACACGGAGCTTGCCATACACCCAACTTCTGCTGGTATTTTGTAGTATATATATGAAATACCCAGGGAAACAAGAAGATGCAGGCTACTTGATAGAAACTGTCTCCTCCCAGAAAGGGACCATGATTTGTACCTCCCTTAACTCCCCCTGGCCCCTAGGAAATGCCTAGAACTGCTAAATTTTGACACTGGAGCAGCAGAACGCGCTGTAGCAAACAGCTAACTTCTCTAGTCTGACTGATCCTGGGGCCCAGCGAGATTAACAAAGTAAGATCTCAAGGCAAAGGTAAATGAGAACACACGCATACTCAGTATTTACCATCTGTGCAGCACCTTTCCCCTCCACCTGGGAGCAACGGCTCCTCGGGGTCACACCCAGAGCATCTAAGGGCTGCGTTCAGCTTTGATTTATGTCTCTGCCCTTCTCCTCACATCTCTGGAACACTAACCCACAGCTGACGAGTTCCTACTGCCTCATATTTTATTCTTCAGTTGCTTGGCTTTGATCTTGCTTGATCTGATTCTCTATTTTATCCCTTGTGATTTGGGGTGGGTCAAATTTTCCAAAATAATTTTGCCTGATGTTCAATATCCAAAATGCTAAAATAAAAATACCTTTTCTATATTCAATTTGATATAAATTCTTCACTGATGGTAATCTCACTTCAAAAATCTTTAAGCTGCAGACACAGAACATGCCTGTTATCCCAGCACTGGGGAGACTGAAGCAGGAGGATAGAAAGTTCAAGGCTAGTCTGGACAAAAAGCAAATTCAATGGTGGCCTGGACTACACAGCCAGACGCTGTTCTCAAAAAAGTAAATAAATGAATAAGACAAAACAAGAAAAACCTTTAGGTATTCCCTATAAATATGTACAAGTTATTATATCTGTCAATTTGATTTTTTTACACAGTAAAACTTTTAGGCAAAGATGGGATACATTTAATTCTATTTATGTGTGTACACAGATGTTATACAGTCACTGTCAAACATACCTGTTTGTCTTCTTCTAAGTAAAAAGGGTGCTAGCACAAAATAAGTTAATAAGAGAAAAAGTAAAACTATGGACCACTGGCTCATTTTAATGTTATACTCAATGTGTCATTATTTTAAAGAGGACGCTGTACAATGAGTCATTTAATTAGTATCAAAATGCAGTACCTTGAGACCCAATAATAGTTCAACAAAACAGCTGGAAATCTAATATCAGAGGTAATTACTCACAGCTGGTTTTATTCAACTGATGTATTAAATAATTATCCCACAGACCTTTCCCTGTCCCCCGAAAAAGGGGGGGACCTTCAAAAAACAGAAAAAGCTTTTTGTGTGAGGCTAAACTTGCTGAATATATTCCAGTATTAAAGATTTTTCAAGATCATATTAAAGATTTTCAGGAGGAATAAACTACTGAAATTTTTTTATGTTTCTATGTCCTTGCAATATGTTAGAATTTTATTTTTCTTTAGAATAAAATAGCAAACTGCACTAAATCATAAAATACATTCGACATCCATATTTTTATGATTCTGGCATTCAATTTACTGTTTTGATACAGTATTCATTTTATTATTTTTGTAGAGATGTCATGTCTCAACCCTTTGTAGTGTATCAAACCTAAGTACTGGCCATCATTCAAGTCATTTTACAGTATGGCATCACTCAAATTATATGAAAGGTAAGTTATTCACAAACAATAACTACAAGCTACACACTAAGCATTATGATGGATGTTCTACATTTATTAACCATAATTTCCATAATAGTCCCACATGTAGATAATTTATATCTAATAACCAAAGTGAAAGGTATCAAAGTCAGTTTTTAAATTGCTAAAAACACATATTCACACACACATATGCAAACTCCATAATAAACAAGGTTATTATTATATACATATCTGCTACAGTAGAACTTCCAAATACCAAACAGAGCAATCAGTCCTGATTTATTTTATCTGTGATACACCATTCAACAATCACCTCTGCAAATTAAGATCACACTCTGTAGCAGTTCAGAATAAAAACAAATCCAACCATAATATAAAAAGTTTGTCATTTATAAACTACTAAATGCCTGGGGGAAACTTAAAATTAATTATGCTAAAAGCAACTCACAACGCTAACTCCGGGCTTCCTGTCTGTGCATCACTACTGCCGCACACTCACGGAGACACTCACGGAGACACCCAATATGACGTGAACTGTTGGAACACCTCAGTTTGCTCTCAGAGCCTCTCTGCCCTTTCCAAATAAAACGCGTGGCCTCTTTGACGATTACACAGCCTCCAGCACATACCGAGCCCTCAAGTGAAGTGTATTAAGCCAATGAATCAAACTTTTCTTCCCAAGCACTGGAAAGAGTAACTTAATTCTTTTTTTTAATTAATTAACTTAATTCTTATGCCCACCAAATTAATAAACAATAACTGAACACCAAATTTTCTTGGTATGTCTTATTTCCACTGAAATGATTTAATGTATGGTTTTTATACAGAATGAACAGCATCTGTAATCAAATCTTTTATTTCTGCAGAAGTCCAAATTATTTTCTGCATTAAATGTTTTTATAAATGGATGTATACTTCAAATGCTATCTTGCATTTTCACTGAGCTTTAACAATCTGTTTCCGTTATTCTATCAACGTACCTATAGTAACCAACCATTATTACCCCCAAAATAAACCGCCCACAAATAAATTCACCTAGTTCTCTAAACAAAGTGCTTATTCAATACTTTGTGTTTACACCTCACAATAAAATACTGTCTCCATGATTATCTCTCACATAAAGAACTAACAGGATGTTACTAGGAGAAAAATTCTGCCACAACTGCCACAATTTATAAATCTGTAAAACAGATAAAATGATAATACACAAAAAGACTGGAAAAGGAATAATCATTTTCTACAAATAAAATACTGAATTATACATGTACTCAAGAACTCCTATCTTTTAGTACCTAGTAGCTACCTTTTCTGGAATCACATGGCACAAAAGTAAAAAAAAAAAAAGAAAAAAAAAAAAGGCTAAGCTCCTTACACAACCAAGCGTGAGAGATACAGTCATCATCAGAAATGCTTCTCTTTGGAACAAGTGTTTGGGAGTCAAGAAAGCTCTAGATACGGTCCACTGCCTGAATTCCTCCTATCCCCGCATCACCTGGTGGAGAAAAAAACATTTTAAGAAATAACAAGAGATTGAAAGTGCTCCAACCCCACTGTGCAGGGCAGCACACAGGTAAGAGGCAGAGCCCTGGACGGGCGGAGGCGAAGGCAGCCGGCTGTGCCCCTGCCGCTCCGCCCCTGCCGCTCCGCCCCTGCCGCTCCGCCCCTGCCGCGCTTCCCCAACTGCGGGCAGTTACTGAGCCTGACAACCAGCTCATCTGGGAAAACGCTCATGAAGCCAGTGCTCACCCCACAGTGCTTTCATCAGGATTTTCTGGGGGAGCACCAGAAAACCCTGCAGCCTCCCCCCACCGGAACTGGGGCCTCTGCACTGAGCTACACCCCAGTCTTTTTGTGATGTTTTAAATTTTGACACAAAGTATCACTAAGGCACTAAGTTGCCAGCTCTGTTCAAACCTGTAGCCCTCCTGCCTCAGTCCCCTGGAGCGCCTCTGCACTTTTTATGTTTGTTTTTGTCCTGTTCTTTTCATGGTGCTGGGGATTGAATCTGCAGCTGCATACACAGTAGGCAAACTTTCTAAGCTACACCTGCCCCCTACCATTTTTATTTTTGAGATGGTCTCACTTAATTGCCCAGGCTGGCCTCAAACTTCTGATCCTCCCGCCTCAGTCTCCCAAATCACTGGAATTGGTTTAAGTGCCACTGCACCTGCACCACCGGTGCTATTCCGCCAGCAGAGAAACACAGTATGCAGATGTGGATGGGTTTAGGTCCCTTCCACACTCCAGGTCTGTCAATGTACAAAACAAACCTGAATTTTAAGTGAAAAGATATGAGAGTATGCTTCCCCGGGAGCTGACGGTTACCTTCTAATAACAATGCTGGACTTACCATAGCGAGTTTTCAATAAAGACTCCCAGATTTTCAGTAAACACTCAAACATTTGTCAGACATGCCGCATAGATCACAGCAGAGTGTAAGGGTTACAGTTATTTACATGCTCTATTCTTGTTATTTTTCTCCAGAATCTTATAATGTATGCTCTTAAAGATTTTAAAAGCTAGAATACATCTAGGAGATAACCAAAACTACCAGAGCTTTAAAAAAAAAAAGCCTGAACTCTATTAAAGCAATGATTAGATTCCAGGACACATTTATCAAAACCAAACACATCAGGGGTCAAAATTAATATATATATGAAGGTGAACAGCTATTCACGGCAATCTAAATGCCTTCTCAAAGAACACATCACAGAAAGCCCAAAGCAGCAGGCACCCATCTGTCCATCCCTAAGCAGAGAAAAGCCAAGCTGCATGTCGCCCCAAGAGTCTGCACCGGGTCTAGTGCAGCCTCTGTGAGCAGCATGGCTGCGGAAGCAGCCCTTCTCCACAGCGTCCTCTGAAGTAAACAGAATGAACATCGCTAGCCACAGGCTCAACACTACCGAGAAGGTCTCCATGCTACGAATGAAAACGTAGAACCAGAGAGTAATGGGTGCTCGGCTTGGTTCTAGCAGTGACTAGACACCTGGCCTCTAGCAAGTACACAGAAACCTTCTTATCCATAAACCGAGGTGAAGCAGTCACTGGGTTTAGGAGAGAATAAGAAAAAATACACAAAATACAAAGTGTAGTACCCAGATTTACCTAATTACTTACCGCCAATATGTCACCTGAAAAGCACGACTACCAGCTCCAGCGGGGCAAATGATAAATTTCATAAAGTAAGATTTCATAATGAGAAGACACCTACCTGTCTACAGTATATCTGATACCATCTCAAAGCCTCTGAACAACTGGAATATTAGCGTAAGGTTGACCAAAAACAGTCTCTTACAGGAATAATCCCTGTAGACTAAAAGCTAACACCAAGTAAGTAATGCATCCAGCAGCTCACTTGGTCCTGCGATGTCAGGGTTAGGAGGACTCTCTGCTACAGATGAATGAAAACGTGGCTGGAGGGAGACCCACAGGGCCTGTGTCACAACTTACACTCCCCAAGAGGCTGCTCTGCTCACTACTCATCTCAGAGCAGTGTTCCGCTACACAAAGAAAAGGGGTGCGGCTGCTTTGCTGTTAGGGGTGCTGCTACACGAGCTGAGAACACTGTTTGTTCACACCGCAGATTACAATTACTTCTGCATTTATAATTAGAAGTTGCAGAATTTTTATACTCTATTAATTAAAGAAAACCATAATTGGTAATGCCATGTGGAAAGTGCCTAACAAAAGGGCAAAAAGAAAGTGATACACGTGTGGTTCCACTATGACACAGCCGATGTACACATCCTTTTGAAATAACAGATCACTGTAATTTTGAAGACTAGAAAATACAATGTCGCTGAATTTTTTTTTAGACAGGGTCTCGCTACATAGTTCAGGCTGGCCTTGAACTCACTAGTAGGTGAGGCTGGCCTGGAACTCTCAGTGATCCTCCTGCCTCAGCCTCCGGAGTGCTGGGATTACAGGAATATGCCACCACACCCAGCTAATTGTCATTAAAATTTGATTTACTATAATAGCTACATTCAATTTGCCGTGATATCGACATAAATTACATGAATAATTTTTCTGTGATCAAATCTGATTCAGAAATATCTTAAAATTAAAGACCTCTTTCAACAACAAAAACATTACTGTGTGCTGTTTTCTTGGCAGTATCTACAGGCAGTAGCCCCCTTAGCAGCACGGAAATGAAAAGAAAATCATTTTCTCATATAAATTCAGGCAACACATTTTTCCCCAAGAGAATAATATGGTAATGTCTGACCATTTCTGCCACACAGTGCAATCTGAGATCGTGAGTTCTCATCTGAAAACCAGAAACGGCACAGGTAAAACAAAGAGCTAGGAGACCCAGGAAGAAAGTAGAGGGGGATACTGCAAACAAGCGCTAAGAAGGACTGAGGTGGCAGAAAGTCACCGCCCAGAGGAAGCCTGTTGTTATCAGCCCCTATTCAAATCCTGGCCTCACTGCTCACTGCTGCGGACCCTAAGCTTGGGTTCCACCAGCTCTACGCCAGGACTATACAAACGACTGCTATGCAGAGCTGAGGAAATGAGGTGCACAAAGCACTTCAGTGCTAGCCACTACGCAGCTACTGCTGTTGTTTCAAACTGAAGGTAAAGGGGCATCAAGCAGACTCCAAAGGGCTTAAAGAGAACTAAACTTGAGTAAGGCCTGCTAGAAAGATGGCCAGTGACAATTTATGGTTCCTTCAAGTTCCAGGGTCCAATTTAGGAAATACTGCTAGTAAAACAGTGTTCTTCTCAGTAAGATTCAACTCATCTGTCATAAATTGAGCAAATTAAAAAGACTCAGGGTCTGCAGGTACAGCTCAGAGACAGAACACTTGCCTATCACGTGCAAGACGCAGCACTTCCAAAACAAGCTTAGACTTGTGTGCTTTAAACACACACACACACAAACACACCACACACACACACACACGCACGCACGCTTGGGGGAGCTGCTTGTGGTCCTGGAGCTCAAACCCAGGGCCTCCCACGTGCAAGACAAACGCTGTACCACTGAGCTGTACCTCTCACCCTACTTCTCAAGATGCTTCAGATGTGCCCCTGAATGCATGGCTGTAGTCGTGTCTGAATTTTTATGCTTTTGTTTTTGCACTACCAAGTTACTAGTAATCACTTCTCTCCCCACCCTAAAAAAGAGAATATTTGCACAACACATTGAATAAGGAACTCTGCAGATGGCAGGCACTTGAGGAGAGATCTGGGTAGGAAATTATTAAATGGCCTCTCATAACCTTTTAACCGCTCTCAACAAAGATGACTCAGATGCAACCCCATGGAAGATGGGAGGTTAACTAGCAATCCTGAAGTCCTCCAGACCCAGGACACAAAAAGGAGAACCAAAGGGAAAGAATGTGCCTGTCTTTGCTGTTTTTCCAATACAACATTTATCTCTATGTCCACCTAAGTAATAATGTTTCCCCACATAAGGAAAACAAGGAAAGATAAAGGACTACTGGACTGTAGTTCCTGGAATTGACCAGTGGGCAGGCATTAAAGCTGGCGAATAAGGAATTTCTCTCTTCTCACTTCTGACAAAATGCAGTGCAGACCCCCTCAAGATTAAGAATCATTAAACGTTCATCTTCTTTAAAAGCATAGTATTACAAGCTTTCAATACGGCTCAGAAATGCCTAATAAAACAAGTCTTTTTAAACAACCTCACCGGGGGGTCTGGAATCCATCTGACTAGTCTGGGCACAGGCACCACGCACTAGCACTTCTACGTGCTGCCACCACTGCCATCCGTCTCGGTCCACCGTCTCAGTCCACCTCCCGCTCCCCAACCTGGGCTCCCACCTAACCTGCTCTCCGCTGCCACAGTTCCGAGAGCAAAGAAAAAGAGGTGAAAGCCCCTCACCGCTCAGGGGATCATCACCAGAGAAGGGCAAGCCCTGTGGACAATGAACCCTGGCAGCAGGTCTCCAAATGAGAAAGGTGAGCGTCTGATGAGGGAATCACGACAGTAGAAAAATTAAAGCCGATGTCTCATGAGTTTCCCTTCCCTCCTGAAGAACAGACTCAGTGAAGTAGACTACAGACACCCAAGTACCACTAATCTCCTAGTCTTGTAAAACAGTCTTTTAGAAAGACGTTTCTCGTGGCTAACAAATATAGTCAAATAGAAAGCATTGCTTTAAAATCCTAGCGATCACTTTAAAAAGTTACAAATTTGCAATTCCCAAACAAGAAAGAACACAATAAACACAAAATCTACCGTCACCCACCATGATAGATTTAAACAGTAATGCCCCTCCTCTTCCACTTGCTTACTAACAACCCAGTTGGTTGGCTTTTTTGCCTCTTTTTTTTAACAATCACTGAACAACACACTTTCAGACCAGCTCTCCTTTAGTGCCAAGTGCAGTCTCATTCAAGCTCACTCAGCTACAATCAGCGGAGATCCCAACAACAAAGGGCAAGGCTGCAGGCCTAACCTCATGGTTAATTGGGCTGCCTGTGTCTACTGACATTTAAAGACTACGAAGTATCTTTGAAGAAAGTACAATTGAGCAATATCCTTTCTCTCCCCCCACCCCAGCTAGACAGTGCAAAAACCTTGACCAGCCAACTATAAGCAGTCACTGAACCAAGCTACGTGCCACGTGGGGAGAAAGACGTTCCCAAACTAAATCCAGTACTGGTGTCCCAGGGCCCTTTACAACACAAATCAGAAGCACCTGCCCCCTTCAGCGAAACTAAATCATTAATCCAGGTCACAAGCAGAATGCACTCACCCATCTCCTTCTCAAGTAATTATTCAGGTGAGTCTGGAAAACGGAATCAGGGACATTTGTAGGAATCGCCAGATTCCTATCACCTGCAACTACATTTCTTGCCAAAAGTACCTCATTTTCTCTGTGCTCACTAACACGGTGTTAGATGACACTGTGCTACCAGACTCTTTATTTTTCAGACAGTAAAGCCACGATTTTTTTTTACAGTAAGTTAGCTTTATAGCTATCACAAAGCAACATAACTATCCAAGGATGCAATAAGCCGGCTGAAGGGAAAATGTTAACATCTGGCATGTTAATGATTGCAGAAGCTCTCTGAGTTGAACTTCCAGGAGAAAATGTGTATAAACATTTGTTATTTATTTTAAGGAATTGGATAGCTTGAACACGGGGCTTGTTGGTAAATATCCTGACTTAAAAAATTTAAAACCTGGACCTGAATCTCAGTTCCCTTATGAAGGAATTCCTGTGGACCTCATTTATAAAAAGGAGTTAAAAAAAAAAGTGGGGGGGATGATGATTCACAGTTTCACAATTACTTTTAATGAAAGGACAAATGGGTGTGGCACTAAGCAAACACACCTGAGCACTTACCTTGTACTCCACACAGTTCTCCACTGTAACTATTTTTATCATAAATTTACATCAGCAATTTGACCTTTCTGTTTATTTCTCCCAGTTCTACCCAACTCTTCTCAAGTTTCTCACCTAAAATGCAGCCATCATGCAAATTCAGTAAATGGATTTAATGCTGTCAAACTCATAATCCAAATTCAATTAAAGGATTCATTAACTCATAAAAGCCATCTATCTAGAAAGTTCTTGCAACAATCTTACGAGGAGGGCTCCTTCACTGTCTCTTTTGCAGACATAGCTATCTATAAGTTAGAGTTATGTGCTCAAGACTGCACAGCTGTAAATTACAGAGATAATCTAAGGTTGTTTTGTTTTGTTTTTCTCATTGCAGTACAAGGGACTGAATCCATGAGCTTTGCACTGAGCTACACGCCCAGCCCATCTTTTACGTTTTTGTTCTGAAATAGGGTCTTCTTAAGCACCATGATACCCTACATCTTCCCAGCATAAAATGGCCAAAACAAATTTCAGTACTCTCCTCTCAACCTCTACTAATTCTCTATACTAGGTAGGAAAAACAGATTTCAGGCTTCCAATTAGGTCTTACACATACTCCTTTCCCAGCGCATAAATGGAACTGCCCCTAAAAACACTCACCCACTCTATATGGTCATTCAACAATCTCCTGGTATGTCTTGCCAAAGCACTTTTTTAATCTTATCTAAGCCCAATTTTAAGCTTATGGTGCTATCTGCTCATGTTACCTACCCTTTATTGTTAATAATTATAATTTATTTATAATTACCATTTGAACTAAGTATTAAACTGGACTATTCTACTGACTTTACCTGAAGAGAAAACAGTGACAACCCAAAAACAAACTCAATTAGCTGGCCTGTCTTTGCATTCTGACGGTGCTTCTGAAGCCTGCAACTCAGGAGCCAGGAATGTACCTCAGTGGTACAGTTCCTTTCTGGCAGGCCTCAGGGCCTGGGCTCAACCTGCAGTCCAGGAAAAAAGGCAGCAATTCACAATAGGTGGCTCTTACGACTTGGCATGACTGAGTCTGGGAACAACCTGGATGGTAATGGCTGCCTTTTATGTTAGAGTCTTGGGAAGATCTGGGTAGTTAAGGAGGAGAAATTATAAACGAAATAATTCAACTCGATGATACAAATTGTTGACTGCATGGGAAATATGAATCCTTGTATTTTAAGACTTTTCTCAAGGGTTTCAGAGCAAGGAAATATAAAGGGACTCTCCAAAGCAGCTCAAAGCTCAGTTCAACTTCATACTAATATGCGTGATGAATGAAATAAACTGTTTTTCAAGATCACATACTGCTCTACTTTAAAAACGAATCTACCAGGATGTAGCTCACTGGCAGAGCACCTGCCTAGCATGCATGAGGCTGTGGATTCAATCCGCAGCACCACCAGAAAAAAAAAAGTGTCCACCTTAAAGCATAAGGAGACACTCATTAACTAGGCCATGGCTCTGCCAAGAGACATGGTGCTGCTATGTCATTCCTTGAGAAGGAACTAAGACACACAACAGAGCTGTCGCATCCCAGCAATGCTGCCCAAACTAATGCCAGGAAATTCTCCTGACCCAACAGTGACTGGATTCAGAGGGGTGCCAACAGAAGGACACCCAATAATGGCTCTACTAGAGAAAAAAATATCACTTATGTTCTCTCTCTGGAAATATCTTACAAAGAACCACATTATCTCCCTTCTATTAAATATATTTCTCCTCAAGACAGAATTATATTAATTACCATTCCCACCTTTGTTCAAGACCAAAGGAGAAATGCCAAAACATTCAATTTTCTAATCTGCTTAGAGCTTGTCAAAACAAAGAAAAGGAAATAAAAAGAAACAGACAAGAGATTGTCCATCAAAATGGAAAATCAAAACTACTAACTGTAATTCCATGTTGGCTTGAAGTGTCAAGTTTTTCAACTTCTTCTCGCCCCTGCACTTTGGTTAAATCAAAGTCTCAGTCTCCTCACTATAGTTTAAGGTTGTCCCTGTTTCCAACTTGAGAAAAAGTAACCATCCACACTAGCTAAAAGTTTCCACATGCTAATTTCTACATTATATATGGAGCTTACAGCATGCCAAATACATCTTAAAACTTACTGTTTCACACATAAGAATTATTACCTTAAGTAACTTTTAGAAGCAAATCCTGAGAACCCAAAAAGACCACCAATTCCCTGTCCCCAATTTCCATGTGTTTAAGAACACCTGAGCAAGAGAGCGCCGAATTCTAAGCTCTCCCGAGTAGTCACTAGTGTCGCCTGCTCGCTCTCTGCGGAAGCTGCTGTGCAAGTCAACAATGACGCTGAAACAGCTGAACAGCCATCACTGACCCTAGCTGTCACCAGCATCTCATGAAAACAAAGAAAACTCAGGCAGTTTGGGCAGCAGCAGCGAGCCCAACACAACCAGAAGTGCACATTCTCCAAACAGAAACCACCTCAGGAGCGAGAGGGTTTCAACAGGGGAAAACACTGAAGAGACAGTAAGGTGCAGGCAACACCGCCATGCGACTCCTCCAGTCCCTGGAGAACTCAGTGTGTGGCAGGAGAGCATGTACCACTTTTACTGATGCCCCCCCAAACCCCACCTACCTAGTAGGTCTCCTTGCCACTTCATCCGCGGGGTAAAGCCTGCTTATTCTCTCATGTCTAGCTCTGGACTGACAATCTCCTAATCAGACCACCGGCAGGAGACAACCTGTCATTCATGTAACATTATACTGCCAATGTATTAGTGGTCACAGAATCACAAAATGTTAGAGCCAGAAAAATCCTTAGAAGGCATGTTCCCAACCCCAACTTTGTAAGAAAACCAAGGCCTAAAGAAGTTCATCAACTCATAAAACGTCAGTTGATCAATGCAAAATCCTTGCTAAATACAGTAGTATTTGGAGTAACAAGTAGAAACATGTTTATGGTTCTTTTGTTTATTCACTCAAATACTAATTCAGCAGCTACTGTGTATCATGCCAAGCACTGAGGTTTGTGCATGTTCTTCAAATGTAAGGTCAGCTAACTCTCAGCTGCACGTAAAACATCCTTTACTTGCAAATTTGGGTAGTATTTCCCTTGAAAAGCCTACGAGTTAGTCTAAAGACACAATTTCTCAGGAAACAGTAACAATCTAATTTCAAGAAACTGGGTAACTGGGTAGGGAGGGTCATTATACAAGCCAAGAAAAATCTAGCCACTCCTGTAGTGATATTCAAACTTCTCACCTCAGGAATCACTGACATTCCAGTTGAAGGAACAATTCAGTCTTTAGCTACATTTCTAACATTAAACCCACCAATACTGACATCTACTTTAAAAGGCATACTAAATTTACTGATTTTAATATGATTTTGTATCTTCAAAGCAGAAATTACAGACTATAAGGCTGAGTCTCATTCTTCTGGTCCACAGAGTGAGAAACTTGAACAGTGGTTTTCAAACTCGTCTGCACATTCGAATCACCTGGGACGTTTTTAACAATCCGGTGCAGTGGCAGCGAACCCATGGCACTTGTGCCACCGTGGGCTGTTTCTACCACTGAAAGCTCTAAGAGGTTCTAGTATCTGGGCCAAGGATATAGTTCAGTGGCAGAGTGCCCACCTAGCAATGTCCAGAGCACACTGCAAATCAACTAAATAAGAATTTCTGGGGATGGAACCTCAACATGGGTATTTTTTGAGCCTCCCAGATCTTTCAACACACAGTCAAGGGAACCAGCGGACCACACAATTTCAGTGTGGTCCAGTTTCTAAATTTCAAATAAAGTCAACTCTAGTCCACTGTACCAGGTAGTTTTAATGCTCATGAGGGCTAATAATATAATTAAATTGTCTGTTAAAGGCAAATAAGACTGAAGGAATACAATAAATAACCCATATAAAAATGTGAACAAAGTGAATGGCATATACCACATATTCAAATATTTACAAAATCAGACAGCTAAAAGAAATAAGAAACAAGGGGATAAAAACATATTTAAGACATGCAGCACCTATAAAACTCATCATAAATACTTGAGTTCACACAGTAATTCCTCGGTTTCCTTTTCTCCTGTTAGTACCCTTGTTAAGAGCACTGCGCCTTAAAGCGACATGCCGAAGAATCTTCCTCTGTCTTTCCCACTAGAAGGGACGAAGGAAGCGAAAGCCTTCCAGATAGAATTCCGTGCCTTTTTACAACAAAGCTGAGTGAAAGCCCCTAGTGTGAAGCCCACACCTCCCTCAGAGGCTCTCAGCATTCATGCACGCTATCTGCAGTTTCTTCCCATCCCCAGAATATTAATAAAAACAACAGAAGGAAAAAAAAACAAAACTATGACATGTGGTTTACAGGTACTAGTGTGACTGATTCTTAGCACTTGATCAAAAAAATTACCAAATTTATTCTGCACTTATCATAAGCATTAATGCTGTTGCTTAGAAAATGCAACTCGTTAAATGCAGCAACTAAATGACCTCTGAATGACAACACACTGTCATCTGTTAGGCAGATAAACGCCAACTTAACAGCACTCAGAAAGTATCAATGTATTTTAATATTAAGTAAGTCTAACAAAATTGTAGGATGAACTTGCTGTAAACCCTACACAGGACAGTGTCCATTCTCCTTAGAGAACACATGCATCTTACACAGCGCTGGGAGAATCCTGGATCACAAGAAACTCAAAGGAGGCACTGACTCACCCTGAGAGCACAAAGGAACATTGCTCCCCGCCGCTTCCAGGAAAACTGAAGTCTGACAGCCACATAAATTAGGGTTCCCCAACAAAACAACAAACTGTAGACTCTTATTGAGACTTTTGTCTTGAGACAGGGTCTCGCTGGTCTTGAACTCAGAGCAATGCTCCTCCTGCCTCAGTCTCCCAAGTGTTGGGATTGCAGGCGGGCACTCTGCAGCACAGTGCCCAGCACCTATCAAACATGCTCTGCAAATGCCTGACCACTAGTCATTAGTTTCAAAACCCGACTTTAAATCAGGAAAAGCAAAGAAACGCAGGTCAGAAAGGAGACATGATAGCTGAGTGCAGTGGGGTTCCTCAAGGGATCCTGAGCAGACAGCTGCACCATGGAAAAAGTAGTATATTTGGAAGTTTAGGTAAGAGTAAGAGACCAATGTAGGTTTCTTAGTTTTCACAAATGAGTCACAGTCACATAAAATACTGACAATAGACAAACTCAGTGAAGGATATACAAGAACTTTCTGCGCTATCTTTTTGTAACTTCTCTGAAACCTAAAACTAGTCCAGAATAAAAGATTAAAGAAAAAAAAAAACCCATACCCACATGGATAGATCAACATAAAAATATTTCATGTCACAGCTAAAAGTAAAGTACTGTATGTAAAAGACTTTCACAGATCCAGGCAAAGGCCTTCTACCTCTGAATATCTGAACTGGGACGCAGGAAGTGATTCAAATACTAACCACGCACTTCAAAGGTGCAGAAGCTTGCTCTCTCCTTGCCCACACTGGGCAATCCGGACCCACCGATTCTTGTTCCTCCACATCCTTCTACTGTCACTGCCCAGCAAACAGTAGCTTGTCGCCCACTGATATCCTCTCCCCATGTGAGGGGTCCACACAGCTGTTATCTCCTGAAGCAAACACTTAATCACTTTTCATGATAGTTACTGTTAAACACACACGCTAAAAGCTACAAAGTGCTACAAAGTAATAATTGGTATTGATTTTTAATTACCTCTCACTATACCCACTCCATAACTCTTACTTTCTAACCAATTTATTTCCAAACTTCATGACACTTTTGCTTTTTGTTTTTTAATATTTTGCATCTTGTACCAGATTGTGAGCTTTTAAACAAGGAATAGCATGTGTTATTTACTTAGATTCAATGTCCGCTGGCTAGTACACTTCACACATATATTGCTTGACATATTTTAATGAATCTTCTTAAAAACTGTTTCCACATAAAATTATTTTGGCAATTTTTTTTAAAGCACCTTTTTAATCATTAGTTAACAAGCTCTGCTCCAAATTGGTCATTTGTATCCAAATCACGTTTTCAACTTCATACCAACTCAGATGACCAGGACCAACATGAACAGTTTCCTTAGATAAAAAGACACTATCACTTGGCTATAGCTGTGAGCAACCAAAAGCCTACATGGAAAAGAAAGGCCAAGACGGATGACAGAATTTAAAAGTGGTGTTTTAATCATTAGGAAGTCAAACAATAACAAATGCTGGCGGGGCTGTGGTGAAAAGGGAACACTCCTACACTGTTGGTGGGAATGCAAACTAGTACAACTATTATGGGAATCATCATGGAGATTTCTCAAGAGTCTGAAAGTAGAAATCCCATATGACCCAGCCATTCCCCTACTAGCTATCTTTCCTGAAGAGCTAGAGACATCATACTACAGAGATACTTGCACAACAATGTTCATAGCAGCACAATTTGTAATAGCTAAATTCTGGAAGCAACCTGTATACACATCAATGGATAGCTGGATTAACAAAATGTGGTATCTATACATAACGGAATCCTATTCAGCTATAAAGAATGACAAACTAGAGTCATTTGTAGGCAAATGGATGGACCTGGAAAATATAATGTTGAGTGAAATAAACCAGTCTCGCAAGCTGGAATACTGCATGGGTAGCCCTCATTTAGTGAGGTAAAATACAAACAAAAGAAAAGGGTAAACAATGGATACAAAAAGACAAAGTGTTAGATATAAGCTAATAGACAAAGGGTTCAAGGGAACAAGAAGAGGGCAAAAGGGGAGGGGAATGGGAATCCAGAGGAATAATGATATCTTAAAAATAAGAACCTAATAATCCAAACTTAAATCAGTGACACGTACACTGGGCACTATAGTAATTTTATATAGTTGTGACTTACTGCTGTATGTAGATGGTTGTTTACATTGCTCACTGTCATAAGCAAAAGGTACAATTTATTGTGGTCTGTAAGCTTGTGCAATGGCCTGTAAGTTTGTGTAATTTTGGGTAAATTTTAATAAAAATCTATAAATAAAAAATAAAAGCGGTGTTTTAAAGAAAGACAATGTGTATGCATACGGACTCATGTTGCATATATGACAATCCACCTGTAAAGCCAGTATCTATGCTTTCCATCGTACGTTACATTAATACACAGAGTACAGAGAGCAGGAGAGCACAGCAGGGACCAGACACTGTGGGGCACGAGGGTAAGTTCCCACAGTCAGGCCCCAGTTATAGTCCTACACAGATCCCATTATTTTGTCACTTCTGTTTCCTTCCTGCTAGATCACCAGCAACCTATACACACTCCACACTGAAGCTAGGCCAAGACCAGCAGCACCAGAGCAGAAGAGAAGGCAGACAGCAGCAGCTAACAGGAGCCCAACCTTCAGGGTCAGCATTTACCTCCGAAACAACCACTCACAGCCCATCTTCAGTGTTCACAGATTCCATGTCTGTGAGTCCATCCACTTGCTGAAAGGTACTTGTGACCCCAACGTTCTCTAGCCCTGGCACTTTCATGATCCCCCAGGACACATGGAGCCCAGAGGACAGTGTGAGTTGTCCCCAAGGAGCCCAGGGGAGGAGACACTGCCTCCTCGTTTCAGTTCTCACCTCGACTCACAGACCCTTCTCATGGGATAGTCAGTGCCACGTTTTTCTTCTTTCTTTGGTAATTCTGCTGTTTAACACGGCCCTCAAGCACAGTGTGGAAGTGCTGGCTACCGTTCCCAAGTGTGATGCAGCTGTGATGTGCCTTAGGTATGAATACCATAACCATTTTATAAAGTCTTAAACTTCAGTTTAACGTTCAGTTTAAGTCACATCTATTTAATAGCAACTTTGTCTCCTATGGGTGATAACACTCCTGCCCACTAATTAAATGTTGATGAAATCAACCATATCTATTGAATAAGGTATCGTTAAACAGAAGCACCTATAAAATAAGGTCACATACTGATGGGTTAATACATTGAGACCACAGGTGTGAGATGCCTAGTCTCGCACCTTCCCTGTTAGGGTCTGGATATTGAGTGGCCTGCAAAAGGCCCAAGTGCTAAAGGCCTGGACTCAGGGTGGCACACCTGGGAGGTGCCAGAGGGCCTGGGAGCCTTCTGGCAGGTGCTTGGGTCATGAGGCATGCCCTTGAAGGGGACTGTGGGACCAGATCTCTTCATCTTCTCTCCTGCTTCCTGGAAATGAGGTGGGCAGGCAGCTCCACCACATGCTCCTTGCCACTGCCATCCTGCACCTCTCCCCTCTAGAGTCCCAAAGCGGTGAGTCCACCGGGCCTTAGAAACTGGGACCTGTAAAACTGTGAGCCAAAGTAAACCTCTTCTCTCTAAGGTACTCATCCCAGGTGTTTGGCATAGTGACAGAAAGCTAACACATTCACTAAATCAGTGGTCATGGTAACCTTAGAGAACATAACTACAAATTAGTATTGCTAATAACAATGTAATATTATTTGGTCACTAACATTTGCAAATTCCATGGGGTAAAGGGATAAAAAAAAAATTGTTAAACTAAAGAACTAAGATAACAGGGGCAAGTTCCTAGATCCACCTTCTACCCATGCCCACTGGTAAAACCATGTTAAATTTGAAACTTTATAAAATGCTGTGGTATTAAGTTTTCATTAAATCACATTCATTTTAATAGCAAGTTTGTCTAAAATAATTATTATTCTACAACAATAGGCAAACCTACCCTGTAGCAAACAATTCTCTGTAAAGCATTTACACAAAAACAGACAGTGTAACATTAACCCAATTTCTGAGCACTCAGAGAACCAGCACACATAGAAATGATCTACTTAAGGAAGTAATACTCAGACTAATTCCCCAGCCTCATTTTAAAAAGGAGGGGGAGGAAAGGGGAACAAGGGAGAAGAGAAGAGAAAAACTAAAACTTGAACTTTCAATAAACACGTTTTTTAATGTGCCCATAAAAATCAAGGCAGTGAGAGCTGGTTTTATTTCTTATTCACTGGGTAAATGTGTTGGCTCTTCTCTTCCATCTTTGCTGTCTGTATTTTCCATTAAAAGTACTTCCCAGAATGTGTTTCCACATGCTTCTGAAGGAGAGCTGCTCAGTTAACTAAGTGTAGAACCATATACGCCACTCTCTCATGCCTTGGGAGGCAGAGTGCAGATCAGAAACCCAAGGGCGAAAACAAAACGCTGCACGAGAAAAACTGTTTTAAATTTAATCTGGAAAAAACAAAAATTTAATCTGGACTCCAAAAAAATAATTCCTCCACAACACACTCTTCTCCAAAAAGAAAGAGTTTTAAAAATTTATAAAACACCAAATGAGAAAATGTATAAAATAAGACAATGTGTTTTTAAGAATTAAGTATACTTGGTTTCTTCTGCACCTGTTCTTCAAAGTCACACCAGAATGCAATCAATAAACAGAAAGATGTATGTTCTGAGAAAATGCAATGTGAAATCTGGACTCACTCCCATACCCAATGCCTGAGTCCGTGCAATCCAGAGAGGTCTACAAGAAAACCACAGGACTGGGGCAATGGAGGCTTGGTCATGTGATAGGCAATAAACACACACTACCATCTGTGTTACCAATGCTTTGAAGGATTCTGAAGCAAAATGAAAATAAAATCAAGAAATGTAATTGAAAATAGCATTATATTCAACCCTCAAAATTAACAAGTCATCTAACAGTGTCACTTTTTCCCCCTAGTGCTGGGCTTTAAACCCGGGGTCACACATGCTAGGCTAGGCAAGCAACCCACCGATGTACCACATTCCCTGGTGTGCATGTGGCTGAAAGACTGCTTTCAACAACGAGTGAGTGAACTGTAAGTTTTCCAGTTCAGGAAGCAGTAGAACAACTTCTTGTGTATATCTCTTCTACTTTTATGTCTTTAACCATTTTCTGGCCTATTTTTAAAATTCACAAATAAGTTTACTATCAGAAATACAAATATGGGGGCTGGGGATTTAGCCCAGTGGTTAGAGTGCTTGCCTTGTAAGCACAAGGCCCTGAGTTTGAGTCCCAGCACCAAAAAAAAAAAAAAAAATACAAATATGGTTAGGAGTAAAAGAGATTTTAACTTATCTGCAAGTTCTTCACTCAGATACTGTATCAGACTTTCTAAAGCCATTAACATTAAAATTAAGTTCTTACAATTTTTTCCAGCAAATTTAAGCAGTGCAATACTATACCTCTGCTGCTTGACAATGTGCGACACTGGGTGAGTGAGCTGACCTGCTACTAAACGGCGCATTAACCTTCATTTTCCTACATTTTCCCGATTTTATGACCAAAAGAAAATGGTATTTCATGAAAACTATATACTCAGTATCTAGTGAAAATCCTATCTCTGTTAGCATGTATTTAGGCCATTTGTTTTCTCCTTGTTGTATTTTCCCTTGTCCTGTTTTCACTCTTGATATGTCTACCTTTCCTGCTGACCTTTGAAGTTCTTGCAAGTAATTTTCCCCAATAAGGTTTAGTGTAAATAGTTTAAGATAAAAAGAAAAGGCTGAGTAGAACAGTAATGTAGAAATTTTTTAAAAAGAGTAATTTTTAGATTAACACTGTCAACAGAGATTCACTATATAATGCTATCTCTTTAGGATTCAGAGAAAAGTTGCAAAGATTAGAGAGTTTTGAGTCCTCTTTTTCACATTCAGAATTATGTGAGGGGGAAAAAATGAAATGGCTGGATACCAAAGAAAAGCTAGGAAGGAAGAAACAAAGAGAGCCCCACAATACAGAGGGAGAGCGGGAGTTAATGATGTGAGCTCTCGATCCCTGAAGCCTGGGTTCAAGTCCCAGATCTTCTGCAGAACTGAACAGCCGGGTCACATCTCATGCCTGTTCCTCATCTACCTCACCAGGAGCTCCAAGACTGCATAAGCTCACACATGTAACAGAAAATAGTGGCACACAGCGAGCCACAGTGAGTAACAAATGAGTTTTGTTATCACCGTAGTTTAAGACCATCAAAGCTTCGAACCTTTAAATTTTTTAACTTTTAGCCCCTACATTGTACAAAACACAACAAAAACACCTTAATCTGAATGTATTCAAACTCCAGATTTGGGGGGATGGCGTGCTGGGGACTGAACCCAGAGTGATCTGGCATTGAGCTAAAAATCCCCAACTCTTTTATTATTTTTTTGTTACAAGACTGGGCTCGCTGAATCACTAACTTGTCCAGGGTAGGCGCGAACTTGCAATCTATCTTGCTTCAGCCTCCCAGACTGCTGGGACTGCAAAGTGTACATCATCACGCTTGACTAAATTTTCAGATCTTTGATTGTATAATTTATTAGAACCTAATTGTTCAACATACTCAACAAACATTCCACTTTTTGTCACTTTGGTAAACTCATTCCCAGCCCTGTTAGTCACTCTCCTCAGAACAGATAAACAGCCCACTTGGAATTACATAACACACCTCTTATGTCAGCACCATCATCACTTTGCCAAGACAACCAAGAACCACAGAGGGAGGGACATTATTTGGGGAAAGAGATGTGGAACAGTATCACAAACCTGACCATCTTTCTTCATGATCTTTTGCCAGGTGAGGAGCCTGCTGTCACAGACAAACAGCATGCCCTCGGCCCACAATCTCTGCCAAGTGAGACCCTGTCAACACCTTCTTCCCAGTTCTCTGAAGGTAGGGCTCTGTGACAGGCCAGCTACTCACTTCCAGTGCTACATCTTTGCTCAGGTCTGGCATCAACAGTCCCTCCCAACCATTCCACAGTGTCCCTGATGTCTTGGACCTACTCAGTCTGTGGTTCCTCCAGATCCCTGGCACCTCCCCCTCAAGTCCACCCACTCTGATTCTTACTATCACCTCTTAACCATGTATTTTCTATGCCTATGCTGTCCATTCAGCATGACGGCCACCAGCCACGTGCGACCACGGAATGTTTGAAATGCAGCTGGTCAAGCTTGAAATCCATAATCCATACTGTGGCTTTGGTATGAAAGGTAGGAGACATGGTATGAAAAGAACAAAGAAGGTTTTTATACAGATTACAGATTGAAATTATCATACTTCAGGTGTGCTTATCAAACAAAATTTAAACACTACCTGTTTTGTTTTTAACTTTTTTAGTGGCTCTTATAAAACATAAAGCAGATGGCAACTTGCATTCTATTTCAACCAGCAGCACTGATATAACCTCTATTTTGACACTTGCTCTGTGTGAACACTTAATCCTCCACACTACTTTCTGAACACTATTACTGTAATAAGGAAATACAAAATAAGAAAGCAAACTGTCCAATATGCTAAACCCCAAGAGTGTTTAGCCACTGTATTTAAAAAGTTACAGCTGTGCTGTCTCACAAAGGTTGGGCCCACCAAAGATGCTATGAGCAGCTTCCTGCATCAGTCATTTACAATCTTCTGAAAAATACCTTCCCCCACCAGGACTGAGGATTGACTCCAAGGCCTTACCACTGAGCTACAGCCCCAGTCCTTTTTAATTATTTTGCGACAGGGTCTTACTAAATCACTAAGTTGCCTAGGTTGGGCTCAAACTTGAAATCCTCTCCCCTCAGCCTCCCAGAGTGTTGGGATTACAGGAGTGAACCATCATGTCCAGCTAGAAAAATCATACCTCAAAAAGATAACCAAGAACATCCTGGTACCCAGTCTGTCTACAAATACCTGAGTAATACGTACCACAGTTCACTAGGTTGAATATGTGAAGGAAAGGAATGAAAGAGGGTATCTAAAACAATTGCTGTTTAAAATAATGAACTGAACTGAGACAAATCTGAAAGAAATGAGAGAATCCAGATTAAGGCTAACTTGATAATTTATGACCTAGCTTCAGTCATACCAAAATAAAATCAAATGAGTATTGAATTCCCATATTCTATAATTTGGAACAGGAATAAATGAAACTGAAGAGCTAACACTGAATGTGAAAATATCTAAACATCCACCACCAAGGAGCTAGATCAGCGTGGTACAATGCTATCCACCAACTAAACTTGGTAAACCAGACATGCATACTAACATACAGAGACCTCAAAAGATACAGTAGAGGAAAAAAGGCAAGTTACGAGGTTAATGAGAAGTGACTGCATTCTGAGGAACATTAGCAACACAAAGCTATGGTTTATAGAGATCTGTATGGAGCAAAAGACCAAAAAGCAGAGTTGGCAGGAAATCCACCCAATGTTAACAATGGGTAGGTCTCGGTGAGGGAAGAATATGTGCCTAGGAAGGAAAAGGGGTCCTTAACTGTCCCCCGTTCCTTATCAGACTATACACATCCGGACTGCGCTCTGAGAGGAGAGCGCCCCGCACAACCCAAGGCCATATTCCTGTCTCCTACTGGAAGATACCATTTATAGAAACAGACTGCAGAGGTTGCCATGGCAACAGTCTGTCAAAAAGGGGGGCATTTGTTTAAAGTGAGTTAAAACACTTCTCAAAAGAGTCATACCCTTTCAAAAGGACAACAGAAGCACATCTCCAATCCACTCGCTGCCCATCAAATACCAACTTTAAAGCAGCCGTGAACAGTAATCTAGTGCTTACCCAAAGCTTTGTGTGTCTATCCCTGCAGCTGTTTAGGTAAAGTGTATTTGATCCAACCTCTCAGTCAAAATAAACAAAACTATATCGCACAGTTTAAAATTCTCTCTTTATTAATCAACTAGCTATGGGTCCACAGGAGAATTCTGTGCCATAAAATACACTGTGAGAGTACACTGTAAAGCTGAGAAAACAGACATTGTACATCGTGTTTTTATATTGCCTCACTCTCCTAGGGTTTCATAGGGTGTGGGAGTCTCACAAATCTCTGGGACCCGAGGAAAGATTAAGATCCAACCCAGGGCCTGGAGATACTGAATCAGGGGTGGACCTCCTGTTTAGTACTCTTGCGGCCCTGGATTCCATTCCCAGCACCAGAGCAAAACAAAAAGCTCTAAAGGAAGAGTAGAAAAAAATGCCGACATTTTTCACCAGCAAAATTAAAGACAATGAGGACTCACAGTAGAAAGAAGAAACTCTTTCTTAACCAGTGAAAAGTACTCAAGGAGTGTTTTTTAATGTCTTAAAATAAACAAGCACCAGTGGGGCATGGTGGCATGCTCCGTAATCCCAGCACCCTGGGAGGCTGACTCAGGAGGATTACAAATTCGAGACCAGCCTAGGCAACGTAATAAGCCCCTGCACCAAAAAATGTAACACGGGGGCCGGGTATTTAGTTCAAGTGGTAGAGCTCTTTCCTAGCAAACACAAGGCCCTGAGTCCAATCCCCAGCACCACCACCCCAGAAAAGTAAAAGGGGTGGTGATTAGCTCAGTGAGAAGGTTCAGTGCCTAGCACCACTATATTAGACAGGTATTTGTTTTAATTAGATAGGCTCAATTCACAAATTACGCTCGCTCTCCTGGGTTACCTGCAGCCACCCTCACACAGCGTATAAGGGAACCAGTGTCCCTGGACTGCAACACCAGCTCCGCTCCCGGCAGCCCAACCAGCACTCCTTCCCGCCATGGTGCAGCACCCTCCCCACAGAATGGTGTGATATGGCTGCTAAGTGACACAGGGGCTGGCACTCAGACCCAACTCAATAAATAGTCCTGTGCAGGACTGCTACCTAAAAGCCATTAGATTTTATAAATTAACTACTGCTTCCTGTAAAACACTGAAACACCAAAAATGAAAAAGAGTTTTTATACCATTTGTTTCAAATGATCTTCTTATTTATTACCAATACATTTTACCCCTTCGTGCCCGAATGCATTTTTTGTGAAATAAACCCAGAAGTACTCTGGTGAACCCCTCCCCCGCAGCAGCTGTTGTGTGAAAATGACTCATGAAATGCAGACACAGAAGGGGAATACTTGATCATCTGGTCCCATCGCTCGCCAGTGTACCCCTGGGCTTCTTCCATCCCTGCTCCAAAGAAACTGTGTACTGGTTTTGTCAGAAGTCAACTGAAATTCTTCATATATGAAAAAATGTTCCTCCTCTGTCAAAGTCAGAAAATCCATTAACCTCTGACTGCATCAAAAAGGGGAAATTAAAGCAACATCACCATAATTCTTAACATTCTAAGTGGCACTGAGGTACCCTTTTTTCTTTCTTTCAAAATCAAACAAAAACAATCAAGTTTAGTCATTTTTAAAAATTGTTCTAGATAACGTTCTTTGTAGAAAATAAGAATAAAATAGCCATTCCTATCATCGTACACACAGACAATGTAACAGATGCCGGTCACACACGCTCACAAAGTACGAGGAATTCACATCTTTTGCTTTGCACATGATGCCCCTAATAAGAGTGGTACTTATATACGACCTAGGCTTTCAAGAGTCCATTGTTTGTTGAGCTGTCTCTCCATTTCATATTAGGCATGTCTACTTAAAATAAAACGTAAGGTTAGTTAAAATGTTCTACGATACTGGCCAGTAAGCACAGGGAAAATGTTCCACCTCACTCAGAACCAAGAACATGTTATCAGAACACTATAATATGATTTTTCACTTCTCAGATTAGCCAAATTAAAAGCTTAATGAAAATTGATTGCTGGCATGAGTCTTACATATTGTTAGAAATCTGATATACAATATAAACTGGTACAATGTTAAAACAGTCAATCAACCCCCACCCCCCAACACAGGGATGACAACACTCGCAGCAGCACTACCGGCAAGGGGCCGCAGTAGCTAGAAACATCCCAGTGTCCCCGCAAGACAGGCTAAGGTAAGTGAGGCTGCATTCAGGGAGTATCGTGCGTCCCTCGGTCAGGAGGAGGCTAACCTCTCAATCACGCCACAGAAACACTTAGAAGAGGCAAGAACTGTGTACCCAGAATGATTACACTTATTTAAATAAAAGATATCTAAATATGTTAGTAATATTATAAAGTTTTTTCCTCAAATATACAAAAAATCGTTACAGACTTTGGAATGGGGGTATCCTGAAGGAGACTTCCTTTTACTTACATTGTTTTCACACTTGGGTTCTAAAGTGTTTTTATTTTTGACGATTTTATACACACATATATACGATATATTTTGAGACAAAGATTCAATATCAACACTTGCAAGATCTCGTCTTAGACATTAAGGTGGCACTATCTATGTCATACTCTCTCCTCCCAGCCCCACATGCTAAGTGATATGCTGGCATTCTATGTTTTGTTTTCTACCTCAGCTACTAGAGAACTGTCCCAGAGAATCCTTCCTCGCAATTAAGTCTTCCACAGCACCACCCTGTTTACCCAGTTCTCCTTTCCCTGGCTGAAGCAAAGCTGGGCTTCAGATAGTCTGAACAACTAAAACTGTCACCATACAACCTTAACATCTGGCAATTACAAAAGAGACACCCCAAAATTATTTTAAGAAATAGTAGTATTACTAGAATTAATATGTATCTTCCAATAATTGTTTAGGAAAAAGAAACACGAGTTCAGGTTTGTTTGATGTTTAACCTGCTTTATTTCCCAGGGGAGTGTTTTTTTAACTTTACACCTGCCACTTCCCAACTTTGTTGAATATACACATATGTAGACATAAAATCATATGGCTATATTAAAATTACTGAAACTATACTAAAACTATTTCTATCTAAAATGAAAAACTATCCCCTGACAGTCTAAAGTATTGACAGCATTCAAGCTAAACACCACAGCGAACAGGCGAAACACAAACAGCTAAATTAATTAGCTTTCGAACCTTCGATCTAATGAGGGGAATTTACTGCCCACAGACACAGAGAAGACCGATAGCATTCCCTCAGACCCAGCGCGCTCACAAAGGGTGACACTGTGCCCTGCAATTCTAAGAGTCCCTGCTTCCCTTTCAGAAATTACCTCTCAGCACTCAATTCCTGTTTACGGGATTTCTTTCTTCCTGTTCAATGACTCTACCCCTATTCACACAAAACCAAAAACCTGAAGGAATCTATTTTTAGTACAAGCATCCAGTAAAGTATTTTCTATTTCATCAACAGGATGCAAAGTTTTTTAATGCCTGACAAAAATTGCCTGCTTTGTTCACTATCCACTTGCTAATAAGGGAAAGTTTTTAACAATTCTTTTTTACCAAAAGAGAACATTAGAGCAATTTTCAGCTTCATATGCCTTCAATAATTGTATTTCAGGATTTAAAAGTACCAAAGAAATCTTTAAAGAAAAATAATAAAAACATTCCATGTAATGTTTGTTTGTTTTTTGTGCTGAAGATCAAACTCCACATATTTGTGACAGTAAAGGAAATGCTGCTCAAAACAGCTAGACTCTTCTTTTGCTAACTGCGCTTTCTCTGTGTTTTCTACTGCACAGGACGGTCTCTGCTCCCAACCCTGAGCACTACAGAATCCTAATCTGAGATGAGGCTTTTCACGGGGAGAGGCTTTTCACGGGGACTGTGGAACCTCCCACCCCCCCACACTGCCCGCCAGGTGAGGTCTACAGTAGCGCCCTCACTGGACTGAGCTCCTCCACCATGTCCTAGTCATCTGGTGACCCCAGTGCTCCCAGCAGCCAGCACAAAGCACCCCAGTGTGCTTACAGACACCCAACATGTCACCCAGTGCAAACAGGCACTTCCCAGACCTTTCACAGCCATGACTTAGGACAGATTCACCCATTCACTAAAAATGTCACTTAGCCCAATGCACCAAAATGCCTGGAATGCTATGTCCTGTAAAATCCGTAACATTCTTCTGCCCATCCTACTCTGACTGATTGAAACTTCCTTCACATGTTGATTAAACCGGGTATTCTCTCAATGCGCGCAATCTAAATCCAATGCAGGACTGTATGACTGGGATTCTTCTGTTACTGTGGTTAAAATGGTCTCAGAGAACAGTGTTATCCTGCAGTGAAGTAAGCAGACCAGATTATCACAATCCTCGCCATCATCCAAACTCAAAATATAAAAGCAAAATTTTATCCTCATCATTTAGAAAAAAAAAAACCAAAGTAGAAATTCTGCTCCTTCATATGAACCTTCCTATTTTACAAATAAATAGAAAATAAATAAATAAATAGTAAGTCAATTAACTCACCACAATAGAGATCACTTCACTCTTACTGATACAGCAGAATCTAATCAAACCAAAAAGACTGAACAAAGTGAAATTTTGACAAGGTTTGGCCTGCATCTTACCATACAAAATTACTCTAACCCCTCCCTATACCTGCCTCAATGTCAGAAGCTGAAAGAGAAAACTGTACTCCATGTGGCAATGAAAACTGTAACCAAACTAATAGCAGTACCTGTAACTTTAGCTAGATAACTTGGAGACACTAAACTATACTTCTTTACTGCCTATCAAAAAGGGGATACTTTGTATCAGTGCTTTCAGATGTGTAACCACCTGTACTCTTTTTGGGGGGGGTGGTTCTGGGGATGGCACGCAGGTCTTGCCCTTGCTAGGCAAGCTCTCTGCCACTGAGCTAAATCTCCAGCCTCACGTGCTCATTTTATATGTGTATGAACATTGGGCAAGTAGACATGTACACAGATCAATTTCCCCCCAACCCAGATCTAAGCTACCCTCAGCAGTGTAGGGTAGAATACAACAGACAGCAATAAAATCTCTATGGAGATCGCTCCCAGTCAAATACCTCCCTAGAGAAAGCTTGTGGTTGCTGGATCAAGCTACTTTATGTAGTAAAATTAAACCATGTTCATAACATTATACTAATTAATAATTCTGTGTGCGCTAAAGTTGATTATACCATGAAAAAGCTAAGCAAATTAATAATGCAATTAAATTTCTATGTGGGTTTATCTACCCTACTTAAGAATTTAAGAACCCCAGCACATTAGGTAACTACTAATTACAAAGGAACAGTTTCTTAATTAAACCAGTTCTAACAGGGTAGAGAAAAAATTTTTTTAAATTACCATTACTCTTTGTGCTCATAGGTAGTAAATCACATGTATTATTTTAAATACTCTCCAATGCAGGCATTTCAGAAATATAAACTGCCCTTCCTGGTAAATCTGAAATCTTTGCAGTTTATTTGCATTTACTTTTCACAAACTCATACTCATTTCCTAGAATGATGCCTTCAGCATAACACCTAAAAAGGTGTGCTCTTGGTTCTCTTTCACGTACAAGTAAAATGCAAATCAAGCTCCATGTTTAAAGATGTTACCGTATCATACCTGTAATCCCAGCACTTTGGGAAGCTAAGACAGAAGGAGTCTGAGTTCAAGCCCAAACTGGACAACTTAGCAAGACTCTCTCAAAATAAAAAGGGGGAGGCTGGGTCTGGCAGTATAGCTCATGCAAAGGCCCTGGGTTCAATCCCCAGTACCACCAAAAAAAGAAAAAAGCCACCATGTAGGTACTATTTATTCCTATTACCCAAAATTCCTACGTAGTTGTAGCTTACCCTGCACGTGAATGGATTTGGAGGCAAGGGCCCTGAGGGACAATGAGGGCTCAGTGGGGTCAGGAGGACAGGATTCACATCCATACAACACGGAGAGGAATACTGGAGGGCTTGTCGCACTCCCAGCTTTCCCTCCACAGCTCACAGCAAGGAGCGTCTGAGTACCCAGTCCAGGACCCCACCAGACCCCACGCTGGCCTCTGGTGAGAAATAATCCTTAAACCACTCGGTCTAAGGAGTGGTGTACAGGCAAACCCTCACAGTAAGCTTCTCAAGACAAGGTAAGCTCCAAAACAGCATGAGAATAACATATGCAAATGAATTTCTAAGCCCAGTGAACAGAACCAAAAGACATTCACTACCAAAATCTTTATTTTTCTGATCACAAATAACCTGTGATGCATACGAATTTAACTTTTTACACAGTTTACTAAATATCAGAAGCCAGTAGCCACCAGGGACAGGAAGCCTAACGCCAAGGATAGCACTTCTCACGAGGGTGTGCGCAGAGGTACACAGGGCAGTGTGAGCAGCTCTGCACACTCCGCTTTTCTAATGTCTACAAACTTCCAAAGTATTGCTCAAGAACAATTACCAAATTTTCTCCTGACTTCAAAGACTTCACTACTTACAGCAAGTCTGAGAGAAAGATATCCTTCAAATACCAAAAACTATTAGAGTAAAATATATAATAAAAAACACTACTGAGACTTGCACTTCGAATCTATTCAGCACATTCATCACCAAGGCCCTGCAGAGTAGCACACACTGTGCTAGACCCTCACAATGTTTATTTTTTTAATTTTATTTTAATGGTACATTTTAGAGGTACATAGTGATAACATTCATCATAGGGGATTTGTACCTGTGCATGACATATCTCATTGCTTCTTTTTTTCCCATTTCTCACATTGTTTAGACAAGATAAAGACTTCTAGTGATAAACTAAATATATAATATTACATAATATTTGAAACATCAATTTAAAAAACACATAGTGTAAGTACAAATTATAAGCATTTTTGGAATAATGAAAACATCCCACAAGCAGAAAGAATGATCACATGCACTTACAATGCAAGTTAACTCACAATTACTAGAAAATGAGCGATCCACATAAGGGACTACAGTATCTACTTAACCTTTTTTTCTGATCTAGCACTCCACAAAAAGAAAAGAAAACAAAAGAAAAGAAAAGAAAAGAAAAGAAAAGAAGGAGTATAAGAAATCAAGAACAGGGGCTGGAGGTTTAGTTCAGTGGTTAGAGAGCTTGCCTAGCAAGCACAAGACCCTGAGGTTCAATCCCAGGCACCGAAAATAAAAACAACGAAATCAAGAACAAAGAACAGTTTAGAAGGAAGACTTACAATTTTAAAGGGGAGGGCAGCCTACATGAGAAAACTCAGGTAAAAAGGCCCCAGAACCCTTTTCTTCCCTTAAGGAAGAGTGGCATTTTCCACACCTCAGAAGGGCCGGAGAAACCATCAGGGCCACTTGCTACACACACAGCTGCATACTTCTGCTTGCAGCTGAAGTATGAGGAGACACCAGAAGATATAAATACGCATCGCAGCCAGACTTCTGGAAAGACTACCTCGGGGTTTCAGGGTACTTAAGGCCCCTGAAACATCAGTTCCAAAAGCTAGCACGTGAATTCTCTCTCTCATTCTCTGAGACTGTGATACAATCACGTAATGGTGTCAGAGGTACATAACTTCAGCTAAATAGTATTTCTGTGTAGGATACAAGCTTGTGAATTGTTAGTATATATGAATAAATGTTTCTCAATTCTGTTCAAATTCTAATTCAACTAGTCCCTCTCTGAACAGTGTGTGGTCAGATAACAAAATGCACATAAAAGCTAAGTTATTATCCTCATGGCAACCATTAGAAACATGCCAGGCATGCTGTACCCACTCAATCATGGGCCTCAAGCTATGGTCCACATGTGAATCTGGATCCTCCTGGGTGGAAGAGTACCCCTCCCAAGCCTTCCCTCCATGTCACTATACAAAGAGCTAAGTAGCAACCAAGCAATTCCGGGCTGGAACTCCATAAATAAGCGATACATGCATTCTGTATTTCTGACAAACTAGCAGACACGAGCTGTGCTACTGAGAAAATCCGCTCACTTTCCCAAGAGCAGAACCACCAGCCAGGCATTAATCCAAGGCTGCCACAGCACAAAGAACTAAAATGGACTTGGCACTTCAATTCCTCCTCACCTGACAAAAATCCCTAGTAGTACAACTGACTATGGGGGGGCAGGGGGAGGAGGTGAGAGCCAAAATACCAACAGTAATTAATCAGAAGTTATCAAGAAAATACATGTAAGTCCCTCACATGGTGGTCAACTGGGCCTGGGGGTTCAATTCAGTGGTTAGAGAGCTTGCCTAGCAAGTGCAAGGCCCTGAGTTCGAACCCTGGCAACAACAACAACAAAAAAACATGGTGGTGGTCAACTGAAAAAATTAACGAACGACAAATCTGGTATTATTAAAACCATCATCTGCTGGGAGCTACAGCACATACCTATAATTCCAGTAGCTCAGGAGCCTGAGGCAGAATAACACATTTGAGCCCAGCCTGGGCAACTAAGCAAGATTCTGTCTCAAAATAAAAAATTTTACAAAGGGCTGAGTATTATAGCTCAGTGCAAAGGTCCTGGGTTCAGTTTCCCAGCACTACAAAACACAGAAAAGTCATACCCAACTACTGTCTCAGACAAAACCGGAGACAGGCTACTAAAAAGGTATAGATAAAGTAACAGCTAACATTTGACAGTTACCTATCTGCTAAGTCTAGAACTACCTTAAATGTAGAACTTTCAGATCTACTGTATAGTAACTCTAATTGTTTTACAATTTTTAATTTTAATAAAACTAAACTTTAGACCATCTAAAGTTCATCTCCAAAGTAACAGTACTATCAAAGCATTTTAAATAAAGAAAAACACCTGAAGCAAACCAGAACTTCATTGTAAAAGTGTTTGTTAACAACATTACAGACACACACACCCAATCTTATAATACAAAAAGTAAAATTAAAAGAACAGGGATTTTGAAGACAGACAGTTGCATGTCCTTCAGCAATCAGTAATTTTCTTTTCTTTTTGGGGGCAGGGATCAGGGGGCTTTTTGAGACAGGGTCTTGCTATGTAGTGCCTGGTGGCCTTGAACTCACTATGTAGCCCAGGCTGGGCTTGAACTCACTCACAGCAATCCTCCTGCCTCAGCCTTCCACGTGCTAGGATCACAGGTGTGCGTCCCCAGGCCCAGCAATGGCAATTGGCAACCTGGAAACAGCGTCTCCTGCTTTACTGGGCAGAAATAAGCACCCCATAAAGTGGACTACGAGAAAACGCACAGCCAGCTGCCTGGCCCGTAACAGACAACAGTAAACGTCAGCTGCTTTCCACGTCTTCGCTCAGCAGTGCCGTCTGCTGTCTGGGCTCTGTGCGCTCTGAATGCGCGACGAAGAACAGACAACCGACCTACGCGTCGCCACTATCACACAGACACCCTGAAACGGCCACCGTGTCACCCCGAAAGAACCGCGCCACACAAGCCACTCTCCAGGGCAACAGAGCCAGGACGTAAACAGTCACCGGCGAGCCTTCCGGGGGGTGAAAATTTATAATGCGAAAACAGCGAAGCTGCTTCTGAAATGCTGCAAAACACAGACATGACATTTCTATCTCATATTCTTACTGCTGTTATGCAGCTTGCTGGCTACACGTCTAAACTCGGTGTCAGCATTCAAAGTTAAATGCAGAATGGTGACAGATTTTACTAATCAAAAATGTTTATTCTATGAGACTAGAGCACAATACATGTTACACATGTGGAAAGACTTCGCTGCTTTTCAAAGTGAGAAACTTTGCGTTCTGCTTCTTCACTAAAATAAAACAATCTAAATTACGTGAGATACATTGGTATAGATGAGTTTTTACACAACGGTTCTCTCAAGTCTGAAAATATCTTAACAAACAAAAGCTCTTCACAAAACTCAACACGAAGCCTATGCTTCTAAAATGATCCAGATAAGTATTAAGCTGGAAAACCAAATAAGTAATTTTAAAACACAGTATTAGTGCTTTATACATGTCAAGAGGCATTCTTCTGTAAATATCACCAGCCGAATATTAAAGGATCTTAGCCTATCATCTTTATAAATTACTATTTTTACTGGCACTAATACTTACCATGTTGCTGATAGTAAGGCCTTACACTAAAATAAACCTTTTCACTTGCAGACAACTTTCTCATAGATTATGCACATTCAAGCCTCAAAACTCTAAAAATAGATACAAGCAATGGGTTCCATTTTGCAGATGAGAAAACTAAAACCCAGTGAGAACTGCCAAGGTCATACTGAGAGTATGGGGTAGAACACTAGTCTATTTTCCAGCTACTCTTCCTCACTACATTTAGACTCCAAAATGAACTATTATAGAGAAACTGATGTAAAAGAAAAATTAAGGCATTATTACCCTCAGTTTTTTTCTCCCAGAATCTTACAAGAGAGTGTCATTTAATACATTTGCTGATCTCTCAACTTAAGGATTATATGCAAACATATGTACCTAAATATAGTCCAAGGCAGTAACTGAAAACTAGGGCAGAGTAATTCATGATACTATGTCCAGAATTCAGTCACAATGACTAAATGAAGTCTGAGTCACTACTGCCTAGCCAGTCAAGAATCAATTTTGACTTGGCCTTAAGATAATTACAGGACTGAATAAAATTACATTCAGGGCCGGGGATTTAGCTCAGTGATTAGAGTGCTTGCCTTGCAAGCACAAGGCCCTGAGTTCGATCCCCGGTACCACAAAAAAAAAAAAAAAAAAAAAAAAAAAAAAAAAAAAAAAAAAAAAAAAAAAATTACATTCAAACAACAGAAACACTCGCTTGCCTTGCATGCACTAGGCCCTTAGTTTGATCCCTAGCACTGCAAATAATAACAACAAATCTTCAAAGAGTTAAAAAAAAAATTACATTCAAACAACAGAAACACTCGCTTGCCTTGCATGCACTAGGCCCTTAGTTTGATCCCTAGCACTGCAAATAATAACAACAAATCTTCAAAGAGTTAAAAAAAAAAATTTTTTTTTTGGTTTTTTTGAGACAAGGTCTCTCTCTGTAATTCAGGCTGGCCTTGAACTCGGGGATGATCCTCCTGCCTCAGCCTCCCAAGTGCTGGGATTACAGGCGTGCACCACCACGCCCAGCTGAACTAAAATGTTTTAAATTGTTGTCAACTGTGTTGAACCCCTCAGTACTGCTTATTCTACTATTATGAGAATCTCTAACAATTTACGTGTTTAAATATTTATGAAATGCTACGAGACAATAAATAGTCATCGAGACACAAATGTCAGTAAGTTTTACCTTCAAATATATCTGCAGTTTGAAAAGGGAAATAAGATGTGTACACCTAGTAATTCTGACATTCTTACCAAGGGATAAACGCCTTAAAGAGATGTGCAAACTGAAAACAGTAAGAATCCCACAGAGGAAATTCAACCTCTCAGTCGCATGCCCAGAAAAAACTTCATGTTAGAGGAAATATATTCAAGCTATTCCTTAAAAAATTAGCACAACAGGCTGGGCATGGTGGTGCAAACCAGTTAACTCATTATCTGGGAGGCTGAGGCGGGAGGATCATCGCCAGGACCTCGAGACCAACCTGGGCTGCACAGTAAGTTCAAGGCCAGCCTGTACTACATTGCAAGACACAGTTTCAAAAAGAAAAGAAAAGGGAAACCTTACAACAGGTGTGAGGAAAGGGGAGCAGCATTAAATTAAGTTACTAGCATAGGTAAAAAAGGAAAAAATCAAAAAGTGCTTGTAGGTTAAGACCTGATATCTACAGCACTGTGCTGAGAAAGAAGGGCTATAAGGGAAAATAACATTTTTCTCCCCCAAACTCCACTTACCTCTTTACAGAAATCAATCTGAACACCAGCATTTACGAAGAAGGTCGTGGGAGATTACTGTTCTGTGTGGTTACAGGTATGGTTCTTACAATACATCCACAAGATGAATGCACCTAACAACGAGAAATGAGGCTCTGGGATTCTGCCTCTAAAACATGCATTTTCTTCTTGCAATTTCGATCTTATTTATGATCCACTGAAAAGGGAAAATCGAAATTAGAGCCTCACCTAAAAGCAGAGGGAAAAAAGGATGTGCAGGTTCCTGACACACTTTTAACAGTCATTTCCACAATCAGCAGAGGGGAATGCTTAGCAAATAATTTTTTTTTATATTCTCAGTAATTCTTACAACTTTTTCAGTCAGATGATAGCAAGGGAGCAGGCTTTGTTTATTAAATCCTCAACAGATACAACAGGTGACATTTTATAATCAGTATCATTTAGCCTATTATAAAGAAAACTATATTTTTAAAGGCGAGATTTTAAAATTATGGGGGTAAAAATTTTCACCCAGCTTAATGGGAATGATGAAGTACTTTACACAATGCTGTCAAAGACTTATAGGACATGCTTAGGGTTGTTTTTTTCTTCTCTACTCTCCTGCTATTTTATTTCACCCACTTTGAAGGTAGGTGCTATTTTCCTGAAAATTAATTCAGTATGTTTAACATTTACTTTGCACGCCTCCAAAAAAGAAATATACAAAATACTACATCATATGCTGGGGTAAGGTGTAAACTGGAAAGTTTTCAACCCTGCCTAGAAGACTCCATTTATTAACTATGGCTTCATAAATAACTGGACACATGAAAACATAAAAACTGATTATCCCAAAAGAGGCTGAGAAACAAGGAAACACTAAGAACGCTTCTATTCAACATGCTGAGCGTCGTCGACGCAATCGCCGCAGCTTCGCCTCACACCCAGACGAGGCTCACACTGCGGCCGGTGGGACACGGCTCAACCCTGCAGTGACTCTGCCCGCCACGTGAGGCCGCCGTCGCAGCCCCTCAGAATCCCGCGGACAGTCTTTTCCGACATCACCTAGACAAGTAACTGCACAGACCCGCAGGTTTAATGGTCCACAAGTAACAGCTGCTGGCGACCACGCCGCAGCACATCACAAAGACAAGCAGGTTTCTGTCTGGATACGAGAGCGGGAAATGTAAACAACGTAATAGGAAGTAAACAGTTTTAGCTCTGAGTCCAATTTCAAGGCTTAGATAATAGGCCTACAATCATTTTAAGTGAGATAAAACGGCTGTGAAATATTTGACTTAGGAGATTTCTGAATACAACACGATGTTGATTTATTAAGCACAGCACCTAATAAATGTCAGGTACTAGGCCCCGATATATTGGATGGGCTTTCAGGGACTCATAACTGAACCAGGAGCAGTGGTGTACACCTGTAATCCCAGCACTCGGGAGGATGAGGCAGGAGGACCACAAATTCAAGCCCAGCCTCGGCAACTCAGCATCTTAGTGAGACCATGACTTGAAATTTAAAAAAAAAAAAATTGAAGGGCTGGGGATGTAGTTCAACTAGTGCCAAGGTTCTGGCTTCAAATCAATCCCCAAACCACCCCCCCCAAAAAAAGAATTTGTAATTGCATGTTTTTTTTTAATAAAGCCAAAACTGGAGCGGGAGGGGGGCCTATATTAAAACCTCTCCTTTAGAAAATGTGGTATTTATACACAATGAAGTACTACGCTGCCATAAAAAAGATACACTTGAGGCAATCAAAGGTAAACGGATACAACTTGAGAAGATAACATTAAGTGAAAATAAGTCAGACACGCAAGCTCAAATAACACATGGTTTCTCTCATATGAGAAACACAACAAAATAGAAGAGCAATAAATAGGAAATGGAAGTTCAAATACTTCCTCAAACTACAAATTCCATTCTTTGAAAAATATTTCAATATATATGCTAGTTTCATTTATACTACTAGTTTATCTTAGTTCATTAAGATTTGTATTATGTTTCTTTTTTGTAAGACTCTTTCTAGTTTGTATCTTGTACTCTGAGTAACTACTCTGAAGATAATGATACACAGTGTAATAACTATTGTTATTCTCTTATTTGATTATGACATTTTATTTTTCATAAAATAAAAGTTTTTGAAATCTCTCCTTTAGATGGAGGGAGAAGGAGAGAGAGGAGGAGAAAGATTTTAAAAAGAATTCAGATGGGTCATACACATGCACCAACTCTCCACAGTGAATGTAATCATTATGTACTGCAAACATGTAATAATAAAAAAATGCAGGTTAAAAAAACTCTCCTTTAACTTTAGATTTCTAGGAAATCTAGACAAAGTTTCAAGAAAGGATAGAAACTGGCCCATTCCAGTGATGCATGCCTATAATCCCAGCACTGAGGGAGGCTGAGGCAGGAGGATCACAAATTCAAGACTCACCTGGCCAGTTTAGGAGACCTTGCCTCAAAAAAAAAATAAAAAGGACTGCGGATATAGTTTAGTGGTTGAGCACTCTGGTGCTTGCTCCCCAGTACTAGAATAAAAGAACAAAGGCTAAAAGACTGAAGACAACAACCTGGACCCAATGACGTCATTTCCATGAGCAAAAATATACAATTTAGAAACACCACACTGGGTGATGACCAACAGATACTATACGTTCTACCAAGTATCTCTAAACGTGAGGTTGTACTAACAATGCCGTTTGTGGAAATGTTTGTTAAAGTAACTAAAAGCCCTAGTCCTTTGGCTATCTTCAGGAAGAAAAAAGTAACTCAGACAACAGAGCTTTGTTTTTGCTCTTTCTAAATGAGAGAGAAAGGGCCTGGAGTAGGTCCCCTTTGTATGAAGATACAGTTTCAGCACAAGACTCTAGGCTTATAATTATACAAGATGCACTAGATCTGCGGAATGAGATCAGCTGAGTTCACACCTGGAGCCAGACGGACAGCAAAAACTCATATCCCCTCCAGACACACACTTCACAGCCCACCTTGAGCTTCCTTATTTATCTTCATCTTCCACACCAATGGCAACTTAAAGACATTATTATCATACTCATAAAAATGGTGACACAATCCGCCCTAAAATCATAACTGATCAGTAACAACCACGAAAACATTAACAACACGAAGTCACTCATTTCAAACTTAGCGCTAGCGTGTGTCCATCCTGACTGACACCATAATGAGTAGTGCGCGGGTGAGGTAGGGCCCACGCAAGAGCCTCCAGGGACTCCTCACTGCACGACAGACAGACAGGACCACGAAAGGGCTAGAGCCTGTCAGCCAACCAGAAGACAGGGAAACAAATTTCTCTAACCACCAGAGAGAGCAGCAAGCTACTTTGTACAGGTTATATGCAAAGTAAGAAAGAATTAGCACTTTTAGCATTAACAAGAGAAATATGGAGTTAATCCTCCCATCACAAAAGATAACAATCTTGCTAAGACTCAGGAAATTTACCTCACTGGGTAGGTAACTTTGTTACACACTCACTTTAAATGTTTCCAACACTTTTAATTATAGGCAGAATGAAGAGCTACAGTATTTACTTATGAAGGCAAAACAGAAGTAAAAAACAAAAGCTAGTGGATAAATACAATTTAAAATCATTTCATTTCCCACATTATTGGATATATCACCTTAATCTGCTTATAGTATAGTGTTTATCTCTAAGGCAACACATTTGTTTTCCATGGAGTCAAAAAACAAACCAAAAAAACCCACAAAACTTCTTCCAGGTTATTTTGCCCTAAGAGAAATAAGAAGTGAAAATATGTGACACAGCAGCATGGTGGCACATGCCTAGGCTGGTGAGACTCCTGTCTTGAAAGAATAAGAGAAAGAAAAAGGAAAAGAGGAGAAATAGAATAGAATATGTGACGTGCACCAAAAACTAAATTCACAACATAGGGCAAAGAGCTCTAACGTTGTCACGTATAAACTGGGGGTCTGGAATTAACCAACTGTAACTTTCCTAACTGTGATTACTCAAAAGCTCAAGTAATTTAACTACCATTTGCCAACAACCATTTCATACGTAAATAAACCCTTAGAATAATTAATACTGCATGAGAAAGAAAACTATGGTCTAGATGTTTCCGTGGTTTTATTTTGTTTTCTTTTTTGAGACAGGTCTCAGTGTGCAGTTCAGGCTGGCCTTGAATTCACTACATAGCCCAGGCTGGCCTCAATCTCACGGCGATCCCCCTTCCTCAGCCTCCCGAGTGCTGGGATTACAGGCATGTGCCACCACAGCCAGTTCATTTTCATGCTTTGAGCAATTCACCATCCAGACCCCAACACACCTTCAGTCACCGACTGAAGCAACAACTTCATAAATTTCCTAACTGTGCAAAGCAGACCATGCAGGAAACTTTTAACTCGTTAGCCAAACCTGTTCAGAACGATATTATACATAACTCTAAAACATCTCTCCATCTAATACATATTTGAGAAAATACAAACACTTACATTTAAGGACCATAGTTAAAAATGAGGATAAAGACAAATGTGTGTTCCCAATACTACCTCAGAAGAGTCAGGCCCTTTGGCAGCAAGGTCAGGCTGCTCCTCACCCCAGGAGTCCCAGGAAGGAACTTTCCACTCCCAGTGAGGACCTCACACCCACACCCTCCCCAAGGGTCTGCCTTTCAGAGAGGAGCACTTGGAGGGCGAAACTGGAGGTCAATCCTCAGGCTCTGCAGAACACAGCGACTCTGTCAAATACTCGGCGGCTGCGTGAAAGGAGGTGCAGACCTAGGGTGAGTGTTCCAAAGAAACTTTACAAACCAAACAAGCTGGATGTTCCCCAAGGGCAGCAGTCTTCCCTGATCTGGAAGATTAAATCTTCAACAGTTTGCTAAGTCTGTCCCTGAGACACAGATAAATTCACTTATCTACCACTGGTATTTATTTCCTGTACTCAGGAGTCCACACTAGATCAGAAAAGTTCAAAGTATTTATCGGTAAACCTCTGCTTTTCTTCCAGGCCTGCCCAAAAGCTCCACCTCCGGGACCACCCATAGGTCTATGAGACAAAATGCAAACCACTAGCCAGATAATCTTGAAGGTCTACTCCACATTAAGGACCAATCCTGATGTCCCCTGTCATCCCCAATGTCACAGGGGGCTTCCTCGGAGGGCAGGATGGATTCTGTAGATTTTAGCCTTGCAGATATGCAGAAGTCACACTGCAAAGTGAGCCTCTCTGAAGAGAAAAGCCAAAATCTGAATGCTTCAAAACCCAAACAAGGGCTGGAGATTTAGCTGAAGTGGTAGAGCACTTGCCTAGCAAGTGCAAGGCCCTGAGTTCGATCCACAGCACCCCCTCCCCCACAAAAATTTTGAGTTGGGCATTGTGGCACACACCAGTAATCCCAGCAACCTGGGAGGCTGAGGGTGAAAGATGACAATTTTGAGGCCAGCCAGGTGACACAGCGAGATCGTTTCCAAAAAAATCAAAAACCAATCATTTGGAGCTCCACATAATGAACTCCACACAATGTAATGCTCATTCACAAAATTACTTAAAATACTATATGAAATTACTTGCTGCCTATGTGTATAAGGTGTGTATGAAGCATAAATGAATTCTATGTTAAGAACCTGGGTCCCATCTCCAGCATATTTCATTATGTGTGAGCAAATACTCCAAAATAAAAAAAAAAAAATCTCAAAATTCATAACATGTCTGGTTCCAATTTTTCTGGGTAGAGTATATTCTACCTATATTTTTTTCTACAAGGAAGAGTGGCTAAATGTCAAAATTAAAAATAAAACAAATTAAAAGCAGAAGACAATGAAGTGAAAGCTAAATGTTACTTTAAGTTGCCTCTCACTAAATACTTGTAAAAGTAAAAAAAATTACCTAGAATAAGTTTTGATAACAGCTTACTTTTTTCTCAAGTTTTACAGGTACATCAACAACCAAACCAAGATTTCACTGTAGCATAATCTAGTTCTGACAACACCCCTAATTTATTTGTAGGTAAATAAATCATTCTACAATTAAAAATACTATTATGAAATTATGGAATTAAATTAGTCTTAAAATTGCATGAATTAGGTCTCGATACAAAAATTGAATTTTATTTTATAATTTAGGTGCGTCGTTAAAATTATTCTTCATGACAATCAAAATCTCAATAATGAAAAACACTGCATAATAAAACAAAAGTCACAGGACCCAGAAAACGAATTCACACACACTGTTAAACACCAGTGAAAATACCACGCAAAAGACAGTTTCAAAATACTAGCACCAGGGCTGGGGATTTAGCTCAGTGGTTAGAGTGCTTGCCTAGCAAGCGCAAGGGTCTGAGTTCGATCCTGGAACCAAAAAAAAACCAAAAAACAAAATACTAGCACCAAGATGATTAAACTTCCAGGGAGGCAAAAGCCTATCAAATAAAAATAACTTTGTGGAACAGAGTTACTTATTTCTATAAAGAAGTACTTATTCTAGAAATTGAACCAAAAATTACTGCTCCTTTTCAGCTTTATTCCATTTCCTATTAATATAAGTATATAATTACTTTCCTCCCTATAACCACCAACTCTCAGGAAAGCTAGATCAAGCCATTAAACATTCATTAGCTCAGAATCTGTGCTAAGAGGATGCCGAGCACTGAGCTTCAAAGATGAACAGCAAGTCCCAGCCCAATAAATTCTCAGTCGCGTGAGGCTAACGGACATGCTCCAAATTAATGCACTGTGCATGAAACAAGACCCTAACTTAGAGCCCAAATTCAGGCACGTTACCCTCCAAACAAAACAAGTAACTCTTGAAACAGGATGGGGGCAGTATGGGGACTGAACCCAGGTCCTGTGCCCCAACCACACTTCCAGCCCTTTCTATTCCGAGACAGGAAAAAACACCCAGGCTGGGCCTCGACGGGACACCCCTCCTGCCTCTGCCTCCCAGAGCGCTGGGACTAGGCTCTCATGGGCAGGACCAGTTTGAGAACAGTGTATTTACCGACATCAAATGGCCCTGTTCTGCAGTAACATCTCTAGTCATTAGCTTGATAGCAGACTGTTTAACTGACCCCACTACACAATATTAAGAACAATTTTAAGACCAATTTAATTCCGTAAATTTTGAATGCTACCAGAAAAATCCCATAACTAAACATTGATTGCTTTAAGGACACAGTACATATTTAAATGTTTAGCAGCAAAGCGAGTCTTATATAACATTCAAAATGAAGCCACTTTTCTTAAAGACAAAACTTTATAGGGGTTGGGGATTTAGGTTGAGTGGTGAAGTGCTTGCCTAGCAAGTGCAAAGCCCTCAATTCGATCCCCAGCACCAAAAAAAAGAACCCAAAAAACTTTATAATATGTGAATTCAACAAAGTACAGTCAGTTCTATTTAAATAGCCTTCTTTTACATGTATTTTACATATAAATATATATTTATTTAAAGTATTGATTCAGCTTTTGGGAGGAATGTTAAGTTGAAATCTTAACATCCTAGTAAAATGACAGAGTATTCAGGTTACTACAAGAGAAGTATCAGAATAAACTAAAACTGTTGGAATTTAAAAACATATTTAAAACAAAAGAAACTCACTAATATCTTAAACCTGTAAAATTTTAAATTAGTAGATGAGATGTTTAGAACTCAGTTACCACAAGAATCATTCAAATTACATGCAATGTTTTATAAATAAGTATTTATACGTAATGCTCACCTACTAATATTTTTATCCCTGCCTTTAAAAGAGACTCAAGCCCAAAAGTATACCTAAGTGAACCAAGAGGTGGAATACATGATTCCATGACTGTAGTTATGTTAATGTAGCTCTATAATTCCGTGGGACTCTCAAAAGGTCTCCCAGGAATGCCTGCACAAACTTATTACAATCATCTATTTCCTATGCAAAGTAAATGGACAAATGTTACCAGCTCAAGGTACCCATTAATCTTAATCTCCTTCTTCCCGCCTTACTGTACTATGGAGGCTTAAAAGCAAAACAATTCCCAGCCTTCTCTGCAGCCAAGAGGAGCCATGGCAAACAGCTTTGGCTAGTAACAATTACCTTGCATTAGGATGGATGCACTGTGGGTCAGCTGAACTCAGAAGAGGCTGCCCTGCGGCTCCCCCGCAGTAGGCAGTACAGGTTTGGCCTGCTGCAACCAGGCCAATTTTTGACTTTGAAAGAATAAAATAAAAAATTGAAAAATAAAAATTCAAAATAAAAAATTGAAAAAAATTGAAAAAAAAAAAAAAAAACCAAAAACCTCTTAGCCAGAAAAGGATTTTCAAACTCTCCTTCTTCCCTGCATGGCGGTACAACCTCAACAGTCCTGTGACTCTAAAGCCTGAACTCACTTGCTAAGCAGAAGCCAGCTGGTTGCAGCAGGCCAAACCTGTACTGCCTACTGCAGGGAGCCGCAGGGCAGCCTCTTCTGAGTTCAGCTGACCCACAGTGCATCCATCCTAATGCAAGTGATGCTATCAATCAAGTCTACCTCGTCAACCGAGGAGTCGAGTTGGTGAATTAACCTTAAGATGTATTAACGACCAAACGTTATTATCTATGAGGAAACAAGAGTAGAAGCATACCTGAGACGGTGGTAGGTGCTTTAACATACTATTTATGTAATCTTTACAACTTTGTGTTTGGTAATGTCACTATGGTAAAATTATCAATGTTTTTCCAAAAACAGAATATATAAAACAAAGCTAACTGTATTAGTAAGTTTTCTGGAGTAAATGGTTTGCAAGACAGCAGATTTAATACAGGACAAATATAAGTTACAACATTCACACACAAGCTAAATGCAGGAAGAGCGCAGAATGTCTATCTATACACTGGAGACCTGAAAGATCCAATCAAGGGCTGGGAGCCCAGAGCAGTGTCCATTGTACGTCCGTGTCTGCACTAAAGGGTTGAAGAAATCTATGTGGAACCAGGATACGATGCTCGCAGCTGAGATGAAGATCAGAGCTCCCCCAAAGCAAGAGCAGCCACCTCCAACGACAGCAAGGCCTTCTGTGATGAGAACGGCAGAGTTCCCTTTCGGAGAACCAGCCACAGCAGAGCTTCTCCTGCGAAACAGGAGACCATCTCTTCTGCTCCCGTTCTCTATCTTGTGCCAGCAACAATCCTCAGGTGGATCGTCTACACCCAGAACCCACCAACTCAGTCCAGCTGGGCGCCCTGCTCAAGTTGACCACAGTAAGTCCATCACACTAACCTTACATACTCCATTATCCCCTGCCTATAATTATAGCTGCAAATCGTCCTTTCTTAAATGAGAACAGAGGACATCAAGCATACGTGTATTCTGACATGTTTACCTGGCAAAGTTTATAACTGACAAACCAACATCAGTGGCCACCGTGTTATAAATGCTTACAGTCCATGACGTCCAAAACCTGAGCCCACTAAGGCTCAATCACCCACCCAACTCCACAAAACATGCGTGACTCCAAAGCCCAGGGTAACAGCTAAGTTATATTAAGGAAATACAGTATATACACTGAAAGTAACTATTCTACAAACACAATCAAAATCAAAGCTACCGATTCATCATTACATAAAATATGTAAAGTGGGAACTAGGTCTTTTAAAGTGAAACGACTTTACCACACTGCCTCCTACTGAGTTTTCTGTAACTGTGATGTACATTTAAATCATACCAGACAAGACAGAATTGAGACAGGAGTTCCCATTCATTCCAACTTAGTCTCAGATGATGTTTAGGTTTGGAAGTTCACATCTGGACATAAAGAATTTTTAGGTCTCTAGGTACACTGTCTATGTCTAAAATAAGCTTGTGTAACCCAAGCCCAAGAATTAATCCTAAATGCTGTAACATATACTAATGTATTTAATCTTCACAACATTATGACTTTGATGATGTGTCTACCAATGGTAAAATTGTTATCCATCGTTTTTACAAAAACAGAATATGTAAAGCAACCCTAACCTGTATGTGTGTTCTCTTTTTAGACTTTCAACTAATATACTACCTTGACCATTCCACTAATAGTCCAATGTATACAAAATATTTAACTAAGAGGTACTAGGATCTTCATTAAAACACCAATCATTAATCAAGAAAAGGAAATTTTTTTAAAAAATATTAATTTAGTAGCCCCTTTCCCAGGGCACAAAACAGCTCCAAAAGCTGTGCGTCCAGCTAAGCACGGCGGAACACACCTGTACTCCCAGCCCCCTGAGAGACTGAGGCGGGAGGGTGGCGAGTTCAAAGCTGGCCTGGGCAACTGAAAAGATTTAACAAGACCCTCTCCCAAAATAAAAAATTAAAAGGGCTGGGAATGTAGCTCAACAGGAAAACCCTGGATTTGATCCCAGGTACCCTGGAGAGGAAAAAAGGAAAGTATGTTTCCTTTTCTCACTTCTAATTTTGAAATAAGTTCAATCTTTTAAAAAGTGATTTTAGGGGGGCTGGGGATTTAGCTCAGTGATTAGAGTGCTTGCCTTGCAAGCACAAGGCCCTGAGTTCGATCCTTGGTACCACAAAAAAAAAAAAAAGTGATTTTTAAATAGTTCAAAGATCCCATTTCACCCCTTCCCCACAAGTAGACACTTAAAATAGGCACAATAAAATTATCTAGTCAAATTCTACTTATAGTTTCAATAATTTTTCTTTCTGGTCCATAATCTCTCCCTGCATTCGGTTGCCACACTTCCTGTCTCCTCCAATCTGTGTCACTTCCTCAGCATTTCTCCATCTTTCACACTGTCAACACTCTAGGGGACCAATGGCTAGTTACTTTGCACAGGGGTAGGAAAAAAATTTATGAACAGAACCAACACTGCACGGGAAATAGTACAAAGAATCAGTACTTGGGACCACATCCTTTTAAAAGGCTTTTGCACAGCAAAGGAAATCACCAATAGAGCAGGGTGAAAACCCACAGACTAGGAGAAAATTTTTGCCAGCTGACCCTCAGACAAAGGTCTAACATCTAGAATATATAAAGAACTCAAAATAATCAAACCTCCAAAATTTAAAGACCCAATCCAAAAATTGGCATCTGAAATGAATAAACATTTCTCAGATGAAGAAATAAAAATGGCAAATAAATATATGAAAAAATGTTCAACATCACTGGCCGTTAGAGAGATGCAAATCAAAACAACATTAAGATTCCATCTCACTTCAGAAAGAACAGCTAGTATCACGAAATCAACCAATAACAAGTGCTGGCGGGGCTGCGGCAGGGTAAAAAGGAACCCTCCTCCGCTGTTGGTGGGAATGTAGACTGGTCCAACCACTCTGGAAGTCAGTGTGGTGATTCCTCAAAAACCTATAGCTAGGGGTTCCATTTGATCCACTATTTCTCTGCTTCGTATCCTCCCAGAAGAACTGAAAACCTCGTATCACAGCAACATATGCACAACCACTTTCTTCATAGCAACACAATTTGTAATAGCTAAATCTTGGAAACAACCTAAATGCCCAACAACTAAGGAATGGCTAAAGAAGATGTGGTTTTTCCACACAATTGAGTATTACTCTGCCATAAAAAAAGATAAACTAGAGACATTTGTGGATCAATGGATGCACCTTGAGAACATACTCCCCTTTTTTTTTTTTTTTTTGGTGCCAGGGATTGAACTCGGGTCCTTGTGCTTGCTAGGCAAGCACTCTAACCACTGAGCTAAATTCCCAGCCCCAAGAGAACATACACTTAAGTGAAATAAATCAGATACTCATGAGTACACATCAAATTGTTTCTCTGATATAAGAAACTATAAGTGTACATAAAGACAAAGAGGCATAATAGATATTAGGTAAAAGAAAGATGATATTCAAAAGAGAGGAGAACTAGAAAGGGAGAAGGGGGAAAGAAGGACAGGGAAATGGAAAGAAAGGGAAAAAATGGAAATAAACCTGCTGTAAATTGGGAAGAGGGAACGGCAGGGGGACCAAGACACATCACGTGCGGGTACAAAATAACCATGATGAATGTGATCATAATGTATACATCATGCCAATACATGTTCTTGGTAAAAAATAAAAAAATTTTTTAAAAGTATGATGCTTATGTTTTACCCACTTACATACATATATATTTGTAAGGCAGTAATACCTGACGGGAGGTGTAGCTCAGCTGTAAAGCACTCATCTAGCTTGCACAATGCTCTGGACTGGATCCATGGCACCACGAAGGGGAAAGAAAACAGATGTTCCCCTCGCAGCGCATCCTACCAGGAGACACCTGATGTTAACATGTCTCATGACTAGCGACGTCAACTCTGATCACCAACTGACCACATGAATCACCCCTCTGACTAGCATATCCACACTGTGACTTGCCCGTTCATCACTTAGGAGCCTCTTTGGTTATCCGATTCACTGCTGCAGCACCACAATGCTCATGTTCAAGAAACTCGTTTTCAGCCAGGCTTGGTGGAGCATGCCTATAATCCCAGCACACAGGGCGGCCAAGGCAGGAGGATGCAAATTCAGGTCCCACCTGGGCAACTTAACGAGGCCCTGCCTCAAGACGTAAAAACAACTGGAGTAGGCTGGGGGTTTAGCTCAAGTGGTAGAGCGCTTGACTAGCAAGTGCAAGGCCCTGGGTCGATCCTCAGCACCCCAAAAAACCAGCTAGGGATGTAGCTCAATGCAAAGGGCCTGGGTTCAATTCCCAGTACCATCAAAAAAAAAAAAAAAAAAGAAGAAGAAGAAGAAGAAGAAGAAAACAAAACCTTTATTTTATCTACTGATGGCCCCAAAGTACAAGAGCAGTGATGCTAAAGATTTTTTTTTGGAGACTTTATAACGGTTCTCTTAGTTACCACTGTTAATCTTAGCACAGGTGTGTTCGTACGTGCAGGAAAACACAGCACCCTGAGGTTCAGCAGCATCTGCAGTCTCCGGCACCCAGGAGCGCCTGGAAACACAAACCCCGCAGATTGGGGCACGCTGCACACCTGCCAGACCTACTCTGACTTGTATGACAAAGGAAAAAACTTCAACTGAAGAAGATCAAGTAATTTTTTCAAATGAGAGATCATGACAGCTAAGGCTAGCTTTACTACTTTCATTACTATCAAAGAAAAAGTTCATAGAGAAGAAATACATATTGAAACATCCCAGAGGCTTGTAGTAGCACAATTCTTGCTCACCCAAACCCTTTTGATCTTTGGTTTACGTTTCGTACACATTTCAGAATTCTCTCTTTATTGTCACTATTTAAATCTACCTCACCTTGCACACCACCACAAATCATTCGGTGACAAAAGCAAAAATCTGTTTTAGCCAAGAGCTAATGAGCCTTAATTATGCTGAGTGAAAAAGGCCAATCCCAAAAGGTCACTCACTGTACAATTCCACTTGCATAACATTTCTGAAATGACAAAATTATAGAAATGAAGAACGGACTAGAGTGGTCCTCTGAGTGGGGAGAGTGACAGGGCGGCGAGGGCCTCACCAGGACTCTGCAGTGCTGGAAGCACCCTCCATCTCGCTCTACCCAGCATGACCATGCACTGTAGTTCTGTACGACGCCAGCAATGCAAGACCCTGGGTGAAGGTGCACAGAGCTCCAAATGGCTCCTCACAACTCACACGAGCCTGCAAGTGCTGCATCTCAAAGTAAAACATTTAGGACACGGAAAATACTCAGAGGTCTTTGCTCTAGAATGAATTTCAAGGAAAATGAGGTAACAACTACAGTACCCTAATCCCCACAGACACGCTATCATTAGCTTCAAAGAAAGTTATTCTCAGGTCTCCCCAGAATGAGCAGCGAATGATTAATTCTTATTTGGGGGTCTCTTCTTATTAGCTTGTGTGTTGAACTGTAACACATTCCATAGGCTAGAGAAGAAACTGAAATGGCTCGGTAATCAGGGTGAGTTCTGACTTTAAATCACCAAAAGGAGTGAAATGTAAACATTTATTTCAATTCATTTAGCTGATATTAAATACTCAAAAAATTCTAAAGCTCCCCAATTTGAAAAACTATGGGGGCTAGGGTCAAAGACAAAACAAAATTCTTCAAGTCACTGACTCACTTCTCCAAAAACACTTCCTAGGCACAATGCATGTGCAACACAGAAAGAGTAAGCCAAAACAATTCAAAGTGCAAAGGCTAAACTTCCTCCTCCACGAAACCTAACTCTACCAACAGCACACCAAATATAAATCCTCTCACAAGCTGGACGAGAAAAGGAAACATCTGAATGTAGTAAGAAATACATAGTTCATGCAGTTTAGTAAGTGATGGTGAATGAGACCAAAAGTGAGATGCTTTTTTCCTGAAAAGATAAAAAGCCTAATAGTTTAAATACTGTGGCAATCAGTTTTTCCCTACAACCACGGAACTTAGGTAGCCTACCTCAAACAAAGCCATGAAGCATAATATGTACCATAAACTGCTTCTCCTCGTAATCTACCAACATTAGTTAATTTAAACCGAAGAGTGGTGTAGAAGAGTGCTGCAGTTTGGGTGTCAAAGGCCTGGTGCTGGGGTGCTGCAACCAGGAGGAGACAGGACTGCAAGAGGCAGGGCCTCCCAGGGCTGCAGGCCAGGGATGTGCTGGAAGGGGCCAGTGAGGCACTGGCCTTTCTTGGTCTCATCTCCTGGCCACTGCCAGCTGGCACACTGACCAGAGGCCTACAAGCAGTGGGTCTGCCTGATCATGCACTAGAAACTTCAAAACTGTGAACCAAAAATAACCTTTCCTCTTCACTGTTTGTTTTCTGAGGCAGGGTCTCGCTACACAGTCCAGGTTGGCCTTGAACTCAGGGCAATCCTCCTGCCTCGGCCTCCACATGCTGGAGTTACAGACGTGCACCACCAACACCTGGCTAACCTTTCCTCTTGGTAAATTTATTACCTCAGGAATTCATTATAGTGACAGAAGGTGACTAATGCAGGGAGTAAAGAGCTATTCTCAAAGACTGACTACAATCACAACATCACGTCACCTCATGTCAATATGAGTTTTTTTATGAATAAATTCATCACTGCCTGCTTAAATACAGAAGTTCCTCAACACTTCCAAACACTGGCATGCTTGAAAATCCCATTATCACTACAGATTAAGAAATCTGGAGCTGGGGATTTAGCTCAGTGGTAGAGTGCCTGCCGACCAAGCGCAAGGCCCCAAATTCAATCCCCAGCACCAAAAAAAAGAAAGAAAGAAAGAAGGAAATGCTATTAAATTTAGCATAATTTCAAGATACGGCTGATGAAAATGGCCCCCTCCTTGCAGTGGTTCAATTTATGCTTTTTTTACTTTATGATGGTGCACAAGTGATCTAGGTATCATGCTCAGATTTTCGAGGGCTACAATACACAGTATGAGGTGGACCCTCCAGACCTGGAGGTGGCCTGTCACTCCCAGTTGCCACCATCACCTAGGTGAACACAAGATAGTGCTACGACATAGTGTATTGCTAAGCTACAGATGCTACTCAGGTTAGGTGTCTTCAAAATGTAACCTCATCACACTTCAAGGAGACCTGTATTTCATCTGAGATTTCCAAATGTACAAGTGACCAAAGATATCAATCGTTCAAGGAAAAAATAATGTAAGTAAACCTTAAAAATCAAGAAAATTATATTTAACAACTTATATTCTTTTTCTATGAACCAGGAAATGTCCATCAATGTCATGTGCCACAATCAGGCTGTCCTAGCACTACACAAGCACAGTTTAATACAATAAACAGCTGTCGCCAGTGCACAAACATTTAGCCAGCCCACCAGCAGGTCCCACGCCTACAAGACTCCCAATCTGTCGCCACTGCATAATCAGGCTTCCAACCACACCAAAGCCTGGAGGTGACACCAATCTTTAGACAATCCTTGGTCCCCCCCCCACCACTGCCCTCTGAGCCACCAACTTCGACACCCCTCTGGAGCACTCATCCCCTACCCATCCCTGCGCCTCCAAGCACTCTGAACAGAGGCTATGCAGGTGTGCTTACAGAAGTATACGCTACCCACACTAGGGGTAGGTCTGGAATACCCTTTATGACCCCTACTCCCCTAAGACCCAGCACACATTCATCTAAGAAGTCCACATGGGACAGCTGCTTTGGCACTAATGCATTACAGCCTCTCACAGAATTCTGAGTTCCCGGAGAGACACGTATTTCATTTTCGAATTCCCAAGGACAGCTAAACAATAGGTATTTCCTTGAAATGTGCTAAAGTAAGAATAAACATTCGGCACTGCTATGACTTGTGGTCTAGATGTACCCAAAAGCCTCAAGCAGTCCTAGGTGGGTCGTTTCGGAGGTGGCTGGATCTAGGCTGGGTAATGCTGGGACCAAGGAGGTGATGCTGGTATTGATTTAGGGTCAGATGCCAGGATTAAGGCTGCCCCGCCCTGGATGTGAGCGCTACTGGCCTTAAGGGTGGGTAGCCTGGACAAGACATAAGAGACAGAAAGAGGGCTGCTGCTGTCACTTACTGCACGCTACCTCGCTGCTTTGCAGCCTGCCGTCTGGCATGAACTGTTTCTCCTCCGTGACGCCCCTTCTGCCTGCCACCCTGCCATGGAGCCAGCCCGCTACGGTCTGAAAGCTCTGCAAACCGTGAGTCAAATAAGTCTTTCTTCCTCTAACTTTGGGTGTCAGGTTTTTTGTCTCAGCAACAAGAAAAGTAACTAAGGCAGGGAGTAAACTAAATTGTTGATGTACTTTCACTAAATTCATAGAACAAACTCAAGAAATGATGATATTTTTACTAAAAATGGGGTAAAGAGAAAAAGTATCCTATAAAATGCAGGTATCACGGAACCACCGACTATCAACAATTTCCAAAGTTACTTGGATATAAAATTTACAAAATAAGTAACTTTTGAGAGTTTTTATATGTGTAAAGCAGAAGCAGTCTGTGTTTCTAAAAGGTTATCCTTGTTTCAAATAACCAATTTATATCTGAGGCATATTCCACTATTACTTCATGTGACCTGAATTTCAGACCTCACCAAAGGGAAAACCTTATTGAGATCATTTAAATTGCCTAAAATAAAATGTTTTACAGGTCCACATAACACTCTGAAAATCTGAGGCAGGAGGATCCCAAGTTTGAGCCTAGTCTGGGCAGTGCAGCACTTAACAAGACCCTGTCTTGCAAAACAGAAAAGGGCTGCAGGTATAACTTGGCACAAAGGCCCTGGGTTCTATCCCCAGTACCACAAATAAATAAGAGAAAGGAAATGAGTTTTCTTATAAAGCAAACAATATTGGATTTCAAGAATCAAGCTTTGTAGTGAGTGTATCCTCCCCATCTTAATAAACAGCATGATCACTGATAAATGACAGTGAGAGGGAGACTGTTACTGGCTGTTTCTGCCTTAGGACCCTCATCTGGGGTGTGAAGAGCAAACGCTGCCAACAAGGCCGCGCTGTTCAAGTGGCCGTGAAACCCGGGAGCCCAGACAGAGCTGCGATAAACCAGCGTCCACATACTGCCACAGCTGGCCTCGCTGGGACTCAGCCAGGAAACGTAATACTAATTAGGGTGCTGTTAACTAGTAAATGTTGGAGAGGTCATCTGAAGGGTCTGAGCCTCCACTGATATGCAAAAGAATGTTAATAATCTTTACCATAAATTCAAGTCCTCACTTGTTCAGCCACATGCTAATACAGGCTGAAATATTTCACTTATAAATGTGCATTTTGACCAATAAATCCACATAACATTGTCATGGAATCTAAATGCTTGTGGTCAATCATTTCTCAAGGAGACATGCTTCTCAAACTGCCTACAGATAGTGTTGGTGTGTTTTACGACAAAACAACTGAAGAAACAAATATTACTAGAGCTTAAAATCGGCTGAGATAAAATCAAAATATAAGCCGTCAAATGGAAAAATGAGACTACTCATAATGATAAACAGTCAGGTGGAAAATGTGACTCTAATAGACACAATTCTCCCCTAAATTTGACAGTTAAATATTTATCAGAGATGCTCTTTTGTGAAAATTCTCCTATTTTAAAGTTCTCTGGACAGAAGTTTTTTTTCTTCCAGCCCCCTCATTATGACTTAAGATGAAGGGTATTGAGTGAATTTGCAATGAATTAAGTCCTCTACTCTAACAGAAACACTCAGCTGACAATTTCATGAGTTGCCTCTAAACCAAAAGGTTAGCTGCCAAAAAAACTTTCATTAATGAAAGACAAAGTAAAATTATTAAGTAGGGGTGAGATGGATGGAGTAAGAGCTATTTTACGCATACCATTTTTAAAAGTAACTTTTACAACTAGCTAAAAATTCATTAATTAGGTCTTTAAACAATTTTGCAATGAATGTTCCACCTGAAAAACTGAAAACATTACGCATTTAAAACACTTGACAAGGCTGGGGATTTAGCTCAGTGGTTAAAGTGCTTGCCTTGCAAGCACAAGGGCCCGAGTTCAATCCCCAGCACCAAAAAAATTAAAAAAAAAAAATAAATAAAACACTTGACAAGGAATTTCAAAGAGCCTGAACTTAACAATAAAACAGTTTAAAAAAAAAAAGTTTAGAAAAATCATTTTATTGTATAAAGCCTTGGGGGATAAAGATGTTTGTAATTTATTTACATCTTTTACATCATTAAATTCCTTTGGTGACCACGATTCTCATTTAAGTGACTAAAGACACAAACTCAAATAGTTGAATAAAGCAATTATTTAAGAGTCCTGGTTTTCAACAAAAGTGTATTTAAAAATACTGTATCAGAAGAATGTTTCTCACTCACATAGTATGTATGTTATTTAGAAAACAGTGCCCCACTGCTAGTACTTGGCCAGAGTTAAGAGATACACAGTACCTGACAAACACTGGATTAAAGATGACTTCTTTCTCCACATTAAGAGTATCACCTGAAACAGTGACAGCTTCTTGAACCTGAATGCACGCAATTCCCACTTTCCAGGTACACATGAAAAGCTCTTCATGTGGCCAAGTCACTGAGCCTCTCCCTACCCCAGTCTCTGCTAGCCCACTTCTTAGGTTACACCATCAAGATTACTTCCAGGCAACTGACTGACCTAAATACAGAGTTTGGAAGAGGCAGTAGGCTGGCCTGTTTAAAAAAAAAAAAAAAAAGACAAGAAAAGAAACTAAGAAATTGAATTTAACCAAAACATTCAATACTGTGTTATTTCTTGAGTACCTTCCTTTTGCTTGTCACAAGAATCACAAACTTTTATTCAGTCTGTCCTCAGAAACAGAGTAGGGCTCCACAGCAGGACTTTGCTAATTCACACTCCTCTCTCCACCGTCTAGCTCATTTAACAGGGCTGTTTTAATTGTTTTACAGAGTTCCAACTCTGTAAATAAATGTGGAGGTTCGCATTAGTAAAAAACCAAATGAGCTTCAAAGTTAATAGGGCTGAAACTTCACGTCCAAGAGGTTGGGTAGCTTCTGGGTTTCTGTTCTCTGAAGGGCGGGTGGGGCCTGGAGCGTTCAAGGCGCAGTACTAACTGGCCCACTCCTCCAGACTCGGCCAAGTTCTGCACTGAGTCAGTTTTTACTCTGTTCTCCACAACTGGCAGGGGAACAGGGAAGCTTAACAGTTCATTTATTGAGCACAATTCACAGGCTGTCACAGCGGACGTTTTGACTCTGGCAGTCTTGCTGGGTGATCCACACCCCCAACCTGATAGTAGGTTTCAGTCATTGTTATTTCTCTAACTAATCAACCAAAGCACCAACCACTCCCCGACCTCTCTAACTTCCACTCCAGCTCTGACTCCATTTTCTGAGGCACCTCAAAGCAGGTTCTAATATTCTCAACACGTGATTTGCTGGCACTTCAAACACTTCTTGAAACTTGCTTTTCCTTCACACTGCGTCCAGGAATGCGCCCTTTCAGGTGCAGTGGACTACTGCAAGTGACCATCATAAAGCAAACACTAGAAGAAGGCACATGACAGTGCACACCATGGCAGGGACCAGATCAAAGCAGCGCGATCCTTGCTTGGGATTAAAAGGAAAGAAACAGCTTTTCAGAATAGGCACTATCTAGAGACGCTGAAACGAATGTCTCGCAAACGCTCAGTCCGTCTTCCATCGGCTTGGTAAATATGTACACACCATCCATGAGTCTCCAGATGTGACAGCTGTATCAGGCAAAATGAAAAAAAAAAAAAAAAAAAGTACCAGGTGCCATTCTTGGGATCTGTCCAAAGGCAGCCAGTGGAAGATTCTATTTCATTCTGTTCTCCCCATATTAAAGAACTATTTTAGAGAATAAGCATTTGGATTGCAACACATAGCATCCAACACCTAAGCAAAAGAAAGAAGCAACTTTTGCAGCACTAAATCCTAACCGTGTCTGATGGTCCCAAGGGTCAGGACTTACCTGTTTTAGGAGGGGTGGCCAGCAGGATCCCCTGTGTCACCACCCCAAAACATAGAATATGCGTCATTAGCCAGCGAGCAACCAAAAGCAAAGAAAATCAAACCACTATTTTCAAAAAATTACCCCCACGCTAGTCCAAATCTACCCCTGTCAGCAATCCCTCCACTTCAAGTCAGAGAATCAGAAACCTAAGAGTAAACAAATGTATAAAGGTTAACAAACTTATCTAATTTTGACAAGGTTGTGCAACACCGAAAGAATCCGCAGGATGCCCTTCCTGGGGATGTTTTTGAACATGCCTGCTCCGCAGTTAGGTCTGCAGCTCAAACTAAAAGCACTGGCCTCGCCGCTCAACTTTTTCCCCTTGAAGAGAAAGCGGCATCCCTTTTTCCAAAGGGTAAAGTAGTAAACAAACACACAAACATCTGAACGTTTCGCTTTAGAAGGTCAACACGGATTTATCTTGCACAGAAGCACGCAAGTTTTCTCCCACACTTCACCCAACGCCACTTAGCTGTAGGCAGGAGAGTCGCGTGCAGGGACGGCAGGGCGCCATCGGGGTGCAGAGCCCCCACCCCCGAGGTCCCGGGCCCCGAGCGCGGCTGGGGACCCGAGGCTGCCGGCAGGTCAGCGCCGGGGGGCGGGCGGGGTCGGCGGCGGCCGAGGCCGGCGGCAGCAGGGTCCCCGAGGGAGAAGGGGCGGCGGGCGGCTCACCTGCGGCGTCCGCTCGGCCGGGTTCTTCATCACCGCCTGGCGGAAGCTGTTGTCCACGTAGGACGCCATGGCCCGCGGGCCGCGCCGTCCCGGGCGCCGCGGCTCCGGGCGCCGCCTGGCCGGCTGCTCGCTGGGGACGCAGGCGCCGGGCCGCGGGCCGGGAACTCGGGGCGGGCGGGGCCGCGGGGTCGCCCCGCCTCACGCTCGGCGTCGCGGCCGCAGGCGCCGCTCAGGGCCGGGCGCTGCGGAGCGCGCGGGCCTCTGCCGCCCCGGTCCCCGCCGCGCCTGTCTCCCGGCTGCTGCGCTCGGCCGCGCCCCCCGACTGCTGCTGCATCCCCGCGGGCCGCGCCGCCGCCAGGCCGCCCCCCATGGGCGCCGGCCCGGCCCGGGCCCGGAACTCGGCTCGCGCCGCTGGGCGAGCGGACTCCGGAGCGGGTGCGAGGCCGCGGGCGAGGGCGAGGAGCGCGGCCCGAGCGTGTGGGGAGCGGCGGCTCCCTCCTCGGCCTCCGCCTCTTCTCCGCCTGCGCCGCCGCGGCCGCCGAGCCGCTCCTCAGGGAGGAAGCGGCCTCCGGGGCTTGTTGCTTTGTGCTGCAACCATGGTGAGCGCTGAGTGACGGGCCGCCGGGCCTATGGGCGGCCGCCGCTTCACGGGGTGGGCGGGCCTGAGCCGGGCCCCGCCCCTCCTCCCGCGCCGCCGGCCGCGCCCGCGCCCGGCTCGCCGAGCGGGGTGGGAGGGAGGCGGCCGAGGTCGGTGGCGCGCGTCTCCTCCCGGCGCCTGCGGCCTCGGCGGGGCTGCCGGCGGTGGTGAGCGCCGCGCCGGGTCCTGCGTGAGCCGAGTGGGCCCCGGGCGGGCCTGGCGGCTGGGCGGGACCCTCAGCCCAGCCCGCGTGTCGGTCGGGGCTCGTCGCCGAGTGCTGCACGCGCGCCCGCGTCTGTTCTGACATCGCTGGAGGCCGAGAGGGGCGGTTTCGCTGTGCCCTACTGCACGGCGCTTTTTAACCGTGCTCCAGGCTCTAGTTTCTTTAAGCCCTTGGACTAGGGCTCAGCCAGTGCTCCGGGGTCCGTGAGTCCCCTGTGTGACAGCCGCAGATGGCGTGGCTGCTTAGAGGTGGGTTGCACTTGCCCAACCTCGGGAAACGGAAGCAACCTAAATTACAAATCTGATGTGTAGATCCTTTCGAATATTACTTTTGTTGAAACTGCTCCCCACCTTGAGACAGTCTTGCCAGGTCACTAAGTTGCCTAGGCTGGACTCAAATTTGTGATCTTCCTGCCTCAGCCCCCAGGGTGCTGGAATTACAGGCATGTGCCTAGTATTTCTTCACTTCTTAGTTGAGCACCAACGTCAAATTCTCTGTGATACAGACCACCACCTTGCAAACAAAGGAACATGGTGTCATTGCAGGTCCGTAGGAGGAGGGAGGGGGCAGGATTCAAACCCAGTGAAGTGAAAAAATATACCTGACATCTCCACCTGGTGTTTATAGACATCTCAGAATGAACAAGCAAACCAGGTTCCACAGCCCTCAACATCCCAGTTAAGCCATCAGCCAGCTAAAGAAACTGGGAGTCTTCCTTGATTTCCTTCTCTGATACCCAACGAGGGTTAACGAAGCCTGTGAGCTCAGACTTCCGAGCATCATCCCAGCACTCGGTCCCTAGACAGCAGCTTTGTTGCCAGAACTGTGCTCCAGACCAGCACCATCTTTGCCTGCACCCAGTGGGTTTCTTTCTTGCCTCCAACAGTCCGTCTTCAACAACAGCAGCCAGAATGATTCTGTTCACTCGCCCTAAAGTCACTCCTGTGCTCGGCTCTCCATGACACTCTTGTGAAAGCTAAACTCCTGACCAGACAGGAATGACCTTGAATTCAATCCCACCTCCCTGCCATTTGAATCTCTCCAACCCATCTCTTACTACTCCAGTCCCTACTCTTTTTCCCAGGCACCTGAGATCCCATGCTGTTTCTGGACCAGTAAGCAAATTCTGGTCTCATGGCCTTTCCATCTGCCATTCCTTCTACTGCTGGATTCTCCTTCCACCTCTCCCCACACCCCCACACCTACCAAAAGAAAGAACAATACCCAGCAGTATCCACAAAATAGAATGTCATTTCTCATCTCCTTCCCATCTTTATTCAAGATTCATCTTCCCCATAACTCCACACACACGCATTCTCTTCCTGGCCTTATTTGCCGCCATCTAACATCCTACATATTTTATTTTTTTCTCTCCCTCCACTGTAATGTAATCTTCTAAAGTCAATGATTTTGTTCCTTTTGTTCACTGCTGTGTCTTCAATACATAACAGACTATTGAAGAGATACATTAATAATGATTGTGTCACCCTGTATTTGTGTGAGATTGTTGTCTCACTGATGTCCCTGCTTGGGGAGAGGAGACTGGAAGAGGAAGTTAACCTCTTTAAGCCTGTTTTCTGATCCACAAAAAGAAAGTAGATTTACATACTCGAAGATTTGTGAGGATCAAATATAATGTATGCAAAGTCTCTTGCACAGTGCTTGAACCACCACAGTACATGCTCACCACATGGTGGTTATTTTCAAGATCATTAGCATCATCCCCACCCCCTGAGGTTACTGGAGCAGTTATTATCATCCTATTTACAGATGAGGAAACTAACAATAAAATAGGCCATGTGACTTGCCCTAGTTCCAGACCTGCCTTTGACTTTGGAAGGTCTGGGGCGAGCAAACAAATGGAGACTCACACACCCCGTCATAAATACCGAGAGCTCCAGTTTAACTGTGGGAGGTGGGGTACCGCTGCAGGGAGTATTAGCTTCTGGTCTGTGTCTTGTACCCTTTTCCCCCTGTCGTGGCTCCATCACGTCCTACAGAAAGGATCAGGCACGAAAGAACGACCCAGCCTGCACCTCAAAGATACACCACACCCCTCCCAAGAGCTGCCCCTTTGTGATTCTGCGGGCCAAGTTGCAGCCTCGGAAAGGAGACTAGACATGGCTGAGCTGTAAGGTCAAGACCCCGATGCTTAGACCTGTGAAAGGATGCTGAGCCGAGTTCCTTTTAGCCCTATGACAGCCAGACGGATGTGAATTCTAGTTGCAAATCAACTGTTCTCTGAGTGCTGTGCTGCAGTGCCACACTGCGACCCTGGATTGCACTTGACCCCAGGTAAGGCCTAATAGTACGTTTTATCCACCAACAAAATGATTAATTCACTCTCAACACCTAAGCCATCATTTAACTTCAATTAAACCTAATATTCCCACCACGTATAATCTACTTATCTACATATGTAAACAACGCTATCCTAGATCAGAATCTAGGACGCCTGACACGTGACATGCATTGTTTTATTAATGTGTGAGCACCAGTAGTGCCCTAGGTACAACAGGAAGGACAGAATTAAACATAAATCTGACAATCCGCCAGCTACTCTACACCAAACTGTGTCACAAGCCATAATCAAAGTAAGCCATCTCTTACGCTGCCTCAGAAACAGAAGTATCAAAATGAGAGATTTTGTTCTTTGTTCATCCAATTATCTATAAAATCATTAGGGGACAGACCACTGAGTTTTAGGTCCAGAAATACATTTCAAATTCTGGCCTTAATACCATTCTACTTTTAACTTTAAGAGCTAAGATCTTTCTAACTGTAAAATCAAATACATCCCTAAATATATCATGTAGGTTACATGTTCAGAGTGCTTGTTATTAAAAAAAAAAAATCCAGTGAGTCCAGCTATAACACAAGAAAGATAGTCATTTTATTAAAAAAAAAAAATAGTGCCTACCATTCAGCCAGTCAATAATTATTTTGTGTGGTGCCTTGGGCCAGGTAATGGTCGCACTGCTTGGAATACTAGCAGTGAATAAGACAAACTCGGTAGCTCCAGGCACTGGTTTACATTACTCACCTCTCCTAGGAGGACAAGGGGAATAGCAAGGACCCGGGAAGCTGCCCAACTATGCCCTGAAGGCCAGAGCCTTCTCCAGGTCCCACTTCAGCTGAACAGCCTTCTCAATTGTTCCAGCTGAGGGCTTCAGTTCTAGTAAAGACACTCTTCACACAACTTCCCTTTGCCTGGAAACATTTTTAAACTTTGTTTTTCAGTATTGTTGACTCTCAGGAGAATCTGAGAATCCCAGGAGGGTGGAAGGCTGCAGTCCGGATGCTGGATATCAAGGAGATGCGTGGCTGAAAAGATTGGATTTACCCGGAGACAGCGTTCCAGAGAGACCCTGGTGGGGAGTACAGCTACAGACATCCAGGGAAAGACAGTGTGGTTGCAGGCTAGGGCTCTTGAAGCCAGCTAAAGTGTGTCCAAAGCACAGCTTGGAATTCTAGGTTTAATTTTACACTATCAGAATCAATTCGGAGTTGAAGAGCAGCCACGTGGACAAGAACTACACTAATATAGATGACATGTGGATGTGTGGGTATTTTGGAGCTGAATCTAGAAAAAGAAACCCACTGCCCCCTGATTTATCAAAGTTATTACCTTGGTTCTTCCCTGGACATAAAATTAAATACATTAATCAACCAATGTACAAGCTACCAAAACCATTCTCTTCATTTACCCTACTGTATCCCTCGCAGTAACATAGTAGCTCCACTCCATTGGTTGAAATATATTCAACCTGTTTGATTTTCCTTCTAGTAGGAAAGCTGGAACTGGCGCGTCTGAAAGGAAATGAATGCACTGTTAGACTTTTGGTCCGCCATCAATTCCTCCCATTGTTGCCCATGTGTTTGCATCTATTTTTATAAATTGCCCTTGGAATTGTGGTCCAAAAACCAGTCTGCCAATTTTAAAGGAACCTGCAAAGGAATCTAAGTAAGGTATAAAAAGCAAAGTCTTTTTAAG